>CAUYTI010118803.1:0-10195 GCA_963575145.1 Galago senegalensis | reverse complement strand
GCTCTTCAATCTTCTCTCTTGTCTCTGCTCCAAACCATCAGCTAATTTGCTAAGCTTCTGTCCTTTCAGCCTCCTTCTGGACGGGAGCTTCTGTAAAAAGCTGGCTGCAGTTCGCCATCTTGGCTCCGCCCCCCTATTTTTGCATTTTTTTCTGTAAATCACAATTTCTTTCCTCAGTGTTTTATAAGTCTCTGGTAGAGATTTTCACACTTTTATAAATATGTATTACATGTATTTTATTTTTTGTAGCTATTGTGTAAGATACTGAATTTTGATTTGATTTTGATCATAAGGTATGTAAATATGCTATGATTTGTAAACATGGATATTTTTTATTATTGTAGATTCATTGAGTGTATACAGAACCAGGTTACATTGATTGCTTTTGTTAGATAAGGATCCTCTTATGTTTGTGCCCTGTTCCCAAAAGGTGTATCCCTCAAGCTCTCCTACCCCTCCCTCTTTCCCTTTCTCTCATACCCCACCACCTACTGTATAAGAGTACCTTAATTGTCCTCATATCAGAATTGAGTACAAGGATTCTTATTTCTCCATTATTTTTAGTGTCTGAATACTAGTCCATGGTGTACATATACCAAGCTTGTTAATCCATTCCTGAGTCGGGGGGCGTTTAGGCTGTTTCCATATTTTGGCGATTGTAAATTGAGCAGCAATAAACAGTCTACTGCAATTGTCCTTGTGGCAAAAAATATTTTATTACTTCTGATTAGATACCCAGTCATGGGATTGCAGCATCAAATGGGAAGTCTAGCTTGAGTTCTTCAAGTGTTCTCCACACTACCTTCCAAAAAGGTTGTAGTACTTTGCAGTCCCACTAGCAGTGGAAAAGTGTTACCTTCTCTTGACATCCACACCAACATCTGTAGTTTTGAGACTTTGTGATGGGGGCTTCTCTCACTGGGGTGAGATGATATCTCAGAGTGGCATTTCCCTAATAATTAGGGATGGTGAGCCTTTTCTCATATGATCATACACTGGGAGAAAGAATCCATATTCAAAAATTGTACCTTTAAGGGGAGAAAGGGGCTGTGGGAGGAAGGGGATTTCTGAGGCAATTATCTAATAAAAAGAATATAATGTTTTTTGTTTAATCAGGTCATGGCAATACTCTAAAATAGATTATATCCAAGGATATAAATCATACATTAGCAAAATAAAAGGAATAGAAATTCTAACATGTCTCTTCTCAGACGACAAGGCTATAACAGTGAAGTTCAGCTCTAACAAAATAGTTCTTCTCCACACAAAGTCTTGGAAACTAACAAGCCTTATGCATAATGATCAATGGGTCCAGGAAGAGATTAAACAGGAACTTCTCAATTTCCTCAAATACAACAACAATAAAGACACAAGCTACTAAAATGTCTGGGATTTAGCAAAACACCCTGAGTAGAAACTTCTTGTGCTGGAAGCCTACCTTCAAAAAACAGAAAGTGAACTCATCAGAACACTCACAAACCACCTTATGGAACTCGAAAAAGAAGAACAATCTATCCCTAAACCAAACAGGAGAAAAGAAATAGTCATAATTAAGTAAGAGATTAAGAAAATTTAATACAAAAAAGTCATTCAAAAAATTAACATCCCTTATGTGTGAGTATTGATTTTTCCTTCAGGGCTAGTTGTGTTTCCTGGAGATAGCATATGAAAAGTTTGTGTTTTTTTAATCTTGTTATCCAGCCTGTGTCTCTTTACTGGGGAATTCAATTCATTAACATATATTGAAAGTATCAATAGTTGTGGTAAAATTCTATTTATCATATTATGAGGTAATTTCTTGTGCAGTTTAATCCTTTGTACCATTGGGAAAGCTGAATTTTGGCCTCTGGATTCTAGATGCATACTTTGGTGGTGGTCCATTATGGTATTTATTATTGAGAATAGGTCTCAGTACTCCCTGTAGAGCTTATCTTGTGTCAAATTTTCTCAGTGCTTGTATATCTTCTATTTGAAATCTTCATCAATTTTGAAGCTAAATTTGGCAGGATAAGAAATTTTAGGCTGAAAATTATTTTGTTTAAGGATGTTGAAGGTGGATGATCATGTTCTCCTGGCTTGAAATGTTTTAGTAGAAAACTCTTCTGTCATGCTAATGGTTATGCCCTTGTAGGTCAATTGGTGCTTATCCCTAACTGCTTACAGGATTTTTTTCTTCATATTGACTTTCCACATTTTAATTACAATGTGACTTGTAGAGGTTCTCTTAGATTTGAGATGACGTGGGATTTGGTATCCATCTGAAAGGAAATGTGTCTATATAAGTAGTGAAACTTGGGAAGTTTTTACTTATGATAGTCTCCAATAGGGTTCCTTACCTTTAGGACAATCTTCTTGCCCTCAGGAATTCCTATTATCCATATGTTTGAAGACTTAATGACATCTCATAGTTCTCTAAGTGCCTGCTCTGCTCTCATTCTCTTGTTTTCTGACTATTACCTGTGTTAACTTAAAGACTTTATCATTTAACTCTGATGTTTTTTCTTCTCCATGGTATAATCTATTGTTGATACTTTCTACTGTTTCTTTACTCTCCCTGATTGTCTCCTGAATTTATTTAAGCTCATCCATATCTTTGCTATCTTTTACATATCTCTTGTCTGCCATTTGGTTGTGTCTTTCTATTTTCTCTCCCAGTCCTTTTATTGTCTCAATCATCCACATTTTAAATTCTCTTTCTGCCAATCCATTGATTCTTTATAGGTGGAGTCATCTTTAAAAATTGCCTTGTGGGCTCTTGGAGGAGTTGCTCTAATTTGCTTATTCATGGTGTCTGAATTTTTCTTTTGGTTCATCTTTGTGTGTGCTTTCTTCTTATTCATTTCTTGTACACCTTTCTCCTTCTCACTTCCTCCTTTTAAGTTATCTTTTCTCAGAGTTTAGATGGGGAATAGGACTTTTGGTATAGGGTGATAAGGCAGAGGAGGGTTACAGTATACAATGAGAAGCAAAAGAAGAGGAGGAAAAGAAGAGATAAAGAAAGTAAAAATAAAAAATGGGGCAAAGTGTAGGAGAAATGGAAAAGAAAGAAAAAGAAGAGAAATAAAGGCAAAAACAAGGGAGATGGGGACTAATAGAGAAAAATTGAAGAACAGGTAAGAAGGAGGACAGGAAAGGTGAATGAAAGTGATATGCGGTTCATTACAGTGCTAATGCCATGCCTGTAGCTCAATGGGTGTGAGGAGCTAAGCTGGGTGGGTTCCTCAAAATTAGGCTCTGCTTATTTGTGTGTCCACAGCTAGACTCCTCTTTTGCCAAAAAATAAGAAGAGAAAAAAACAGCCAACAGAAAAACTGGGAAGCAAAAACTGGATAAGGAAGAAAGAAAAAAAAAAAGTGGAAAAGTTCTGCAGCATTATCACACTACTACTTTCTTCCTATAGCCAAGAGTAGAAAGCTCTCCTGGCCTCTTTATGTCAGGCTACTACTGCGGTTTATTTGCTAGACCACCGCTTGTCACACTTGCCATCAGAAAAGAAAGGGTGGAAAGTGAAAGAAAAAAGAAAAAATATATACACATATATGCATAGGTAAAGGATAATTAAATATGATTGGGTCAAATTAAGGGGACGGATGGAAGGAGTATACAGAAAGAAAGAAGAAAGTCAACAAACTAAGAACAAGAAGAAGAAAAAAACAAGAAACAGGTTTGGAGGAATATCTTGGCTGATTCTTAAGTAATTTATGTGGGAGAGATTAGGTGAGTAGAAGGGTCTCTATCTATGGAGAGAAAGCAGTGGAGTGTAAGAGGGTCAGAATAGTTCAAGCTAAAATTCTGCAAATAAAATAAAAAAAATTAAATGATTATAGAAGTCTTTACTCTTGTTGAATGTAAAAATAGAATATAGGAGAAGATCCAACCTTATAGTTTAGAAAAAGCAAAGCACATTGCAACAAGATAAAAGAAAAGGAAACAGAACAAAAGAAAAGAAAAAAGATTCTCAGATAGCCTGGCGTAAGCAATCTCAACAACCAATTGAGGCAAGAAAGAAGAAAGAGAAATAATAATATAAGCTAAATTAAAAAACAAGAGAAAAGAAAGCAACAGCAATCAAAAAATATATATATGTAATATATAAAAATTATAAACAAATGTAGGAACATATTTATGCTGCAATATACTTCCTGGACACCAGATGATGCTGTGAATTTTGGGAACAAATAACATTGCTATGAACGGAGAGAAGTTAATACGTGGTCCCCAGGCTTAGAACAGTTTGCCAGCTTATTTGTTCCGAGTAGTTGCCCAGCCACCTCAGAACTCAGCTAAGATATATCTGGGATTTCACAGTTCTCAACAATTTCTTAGTGGCAGGACTCTGCAATCATCCATATGGGGAGTGGGAGTCCCTGTCCTGAGTGAAGAACTCCTCCCGACAGGTGGAAACTACGCCTCCAAGCCCTAGGAACCCATAAATGGTCCCACCCACACAATGGTGTGCTATTCTCAGCAATGACATGTCCCTGATTGGGAAATTTCTCCTGTAAGATTGTTTCATCCACTGCAAAAGTGCAGTGAGGTCGTTCTAGATAACACCCCAGACTAGCCCCAAATTTTGCTCCGGAGAGCCTACATCATCAATCTTTTTAGAATCCCTGAGCCTGATACAGGTGAAGGTCCATTTCCCCACCGGTGCTCAGCAAGACGTCCGCTTATACAGACTACTATCACCCTATTCTTCTGTGGCTTTCCTCTGTCTGGGAACTTTTCCCTTATGTACACTTTGTGAGTTGCCACCCGTGCTACAGCCATTCAAGCCAGCAAACCAATGTGGCCACAAAGTTCTGCTTGGGAAAGCCCTATGGAGCTCCTAGTCTCCCAAAGGAGCAATGAGTGGTCTCCGAGTGGAGGAGGTATTGACTTTACTTGGACTCTGGCAGGCACAAAACCCTGACACACTCATTGACTTTACTTGGACTCTGTCAGGCACAAAACTCCAACTCACTTGCCTATTATCTGGGTTAACAGAGACTGGTAGTGGGGTTACCAGAGTCTGAAGTTAGCAGAGTCCAGTGGTAAAGGGTGAGTAAAGAGGGAAAAGAGACATCAGCTTCCTTACTCCAAATCATCTACTGAATGGGCCTTTCTGACTCCTCAGAGCATCAGTGCATGCCACACTTGAGCTACCAGTAGACTTTTATTATCTAGTTGATGGAGACCTTGGAATCTTTCTATAGGTATGGATCTCTTGACTTGGGTAAATTAACTGGTGGTCAAGGGAGAATCATGATGCTCTCTGGATTTTCTCAGGCCTAAATTTTCTTCACGTGGAACATTCTACAGGTCTCACTGAGTGTCTGAGACAGTCAAGCCTCAGCTCCCTTTGCTGGTGGGGGTCAAAGAGCAGTAATTGAGTGGAGCCAATGCTGGCTCCACTTTGATTCTGGCAGACACAAAGCCCTGCCACATTCGCTTACTGGGCAACTGGGTCACAGCCCTGAGGGGTCTCCAGTGACTGCGTGTGATGAAGGTACAAGGTAGGGTAACAGACATCAGACTCCCTAGAATATTTTATTTTCTGGGTAGTTCCTTCTGACCCCACAGAACACCAGAGCGAGTCATACTTGAGCTGCCAGAAGACCCCTGCTGTACAGTTGACAGAGACCTCTTGAACTCTCCCACTTGAGACTAGTGGTGACTGGGAAACTTGATGTAGATCTCTTGAACTGGCCCAGTCACCTAAGAGCTATATAAAGGGATAACCTGGGGGTGTGGCTGAAGGAAGGTGTGTTATGTTGAAAGCTAGCTATCAACTGTCACCAGAGACGGGAGGGGTGACTTATTCACTGATATTTCTCCACAGCCGAGATCTTAACCCAGAGTAATTGATTTTCTAAGGTAGAACAGAGACCAGCTGAAAACAAAATAGAGACACTCAGGTCCCCAGGCTCTCAGACTGTAGCATTATATGCATCCTTGGCAAAGCTCTAGGGGGAAAGGTACAGACACCAGTCCCAACCTTTGCCCAAAAAAGGCTAGTAAAATACTACTCCAAGAGCCCCCAACCCAACTTCATCCTACCTGCTCACCTAGGCAAATGGAGTAAATCCAGCATAGGGCAGAGTCAGTGAAAAAACTCCAGTAGTATGAATAACCAGAGTAGATCAACCCCTTCAAGGAAGGAGGTGGCAGAGCCATCTGAAGACCCAACCCATAAACAGATGGCTGAGATGACAGAAATTGAGTTCAGAATGTGGATAGTAAATAAGATTCATAGAATGGAAGAAAGGAAAGAGCTAAAACTTCAAGAAATTATTCAAAAAATGTCTCAAGAAATTATTCAAAAGATGACTCAATAATTCAACAATTTCAAAGATAAAATGACCAAAGATTATGAAACTTTGAGGCAAGATTTCGTAGCCCTCAAAGATTTGAAAAATACAGTAGAATCTCTTCATAACAGACTAGAACAGGCTGAAGAAAGGATCTCTGAATTGAAGATAAAGCCTTTGAACAAGCCCAAGAGCACAAACACGAAAATATATGGAAAGCAAAAATGAATCTTTCTCTCAGAGAGCTCTAGAATAATTCAAAGAAAACTAATATTTGCCTTATAGGAATCCCTGAAAGGGACAAAGCTGCCTCACAAAACACAGAGGCTCTTCTTCATAAAATTTTGAAAGAGAATTTTCCAGACATACCAAGAGATTCTGAAATTTAGATAGCAGATAGTTTCAGAACCCTAGCACAACACAACCCAAACAAGAAATCCCCCAGGCACATAATTAAATTCACTAAAGTTAATATGAAAAAGAAAATTCTGAAAGCAGTTAGATGCAAGAAAACCATAACCTACAAAGGAAAGAGTATTGGAATAACTAGATTTTCCTGCTGAAATCTTTCAGGCTAGAAGAGGAAGATCAGCAATTTTAATTTCCTAAAAGAAAACTTCTAACCAAGGATGCTATATCCAGCTAAACTGAGTTTCATTTCTGATGGAGAAATTAAAATTTTTTATGACATCCATATGTTGAAGATATTTTTCATAACTAAACCAGCTCTGCAGGAAATTCTAAAACCTATCCTACATAATGACCATTGCAATCCCCCACTACAAAAGTAAACTCAACCAGAAACTTTTGATCAAATTCCAACTTCCACAGTGTTGAAAGAATTAAAAATGTCTACTGGACATTCGAGCAACTTGAGGACAAATATCTCACCAGGTCTTTCAATAATTTCAGTCAATGTGCATGGCCTAAACAGCCCTTTAAAGAGGCACAGATTGGCTGATTGGATACAGAAACTCAGATATCTGTAGTATCCAAGAGTCACATATTACTTTAAAGAAAACTACAAACTCGGGGTGAAGGGATGGTCATTTTTATTCCAGGCAAATAGAAACCAGAAAAAAGCAGGTGTTGTGATTTTATTCACAGATACGTTTGTTGTTAAACCAACAAAAATAAGCAAAGATAAGGATGACCATTTTATATTTGTCAAGGGTAATACCCAAGATGAAGAGATTTTAATTATCAATATCTATGCACCCAACCAGAATGCACCTCAATTTATAAAAGAGACTCTAACAGGCATGAGTAATTTAATCTCTCCAAGCTCTATCACAATCGGAGATTTTAACCTCCTTTGGCAGTGTTGGATAGATCCTCCAATAAGAAGCTTAGCAAGGAAATTTTAGATTTACATTTAAATGTTCATCTTCTGGACCTAACAGACATCTACAGAACATTTCATCCAAACAAAACTGAATACACATTTTAGTCTTCAGTCCATGGAACATACTCAAAATAGATCACATCTTAAGCCATAAGTCTAACCTATGTAAATTTAAAAGAATAGAAATTATTGCATGCATCTTCTCAGACCATCATGGAATAAAAGTTGAACTCAATAACAACAGGAATCTGCAGTCTCATATAAAAACATGGAAATGAAGTAACCTTATGCTGAATGACAGATGGGTCAGAGACAAGATCAAGATGGAAATTATCAAACTTTTAGAACAAAATGACAATAAAGACAGAAGTTGTCAGAACCTCTGGGATACTACAAAGGCAGTCCTAACAGGGAAATGTATAGCTCTGCAAGTCTTCCTCAGGAGAATGGAAAGAGAGGAAGTTAACAACTTAATAGGACATCTCAAGCAACTGGAAAAGGAGAACAGATTCCAAACCCAGCAAAAGAAAACGAATAACCAAAATTAGAGCAGAAATAAATGAAATAGAAAAAAAAAAGAATTATAGAACAGATCAATAAATCAAAAGTTGTTTTTTTAAAAGGTTAATAAAATAAACAAACCTTTGGCCAGCCTAACCAAGAAAAAGAATAAAATCTCCAATGTCATTAATCAGAAGCAGTAAAGATGAAATAACAACAGATCCCTTAGAAATTCAAAAAATCCTCAATAAATATTACAATAAACTTTATTCCCAGAAATATGAAAATCTGAAAGAAATTGACCAATACTTGGAAGCATGCCACCTCCCAAAACTTAGCAGAATGAAGTGAAAATGTTGAACAGGCCTATAGCAAGTTCTGAAATAGAATCAGCTATATAAAATCTCCCTAAAAAGAAAAGCCCGGGACCAGATGGCTTCATGTCAGAATTCTATCAAATCTTTAAAGAGGAACTAGTACCTATATTATTCAACCTATTCCAAGATATTGAAAAAGATGGAATACTACCCAACATATTCTGTGAAGCAAACATCACCTTGATTCCCAGACCAGGAAAAGACCCATCAAAAAAAGAAAATTATAGATCAATATTGCTAATGAATATTGATGTGAAAATATTCAAGAACAGAATCCAGCAATACATCAAACGAATTATGAACAGAATCGAGCAATACATCAAACGAATTATAAACCATGACCAAGTGGGTTTTATCCCAGTTTCTCAAGGATGGTTCAATATATGTAAATCTATAATTGCAATTCATCACATAAACCAATTAAAAAACAAAGACCATAAGATTCTCTTAATTGATGCAGAGAAACCTTTTGATAATATCCAACATCCCTTCATGATCAGAACACTTAAGAAAACTAGTATAGAAGGGACATTTCTCAAGTTGATAGAGGCCATCTATACTAAACCCACAGCCAATACTGAAATCAATGAAGTTAAGCTGAAATCATTTCCACTCAGATCAGGAACCAGGCAAGGTTGCCCATTGTCCCCATTGCTATTTAACATTGGAATGGAAGTTCTAGCTATTGCAATTCAAGATGAAAAGGTGATTAAGGGTATCCATATAGGAACAGAAGAGATTAAATTTTCACTTTTTGCAGATGATATGATTGTTTATCTGGAAAACACTAGGGATTCAACTAAAAAACTCTTAGAAGTCGAATCCCCAGCCCGGACTAGCCAAACAACAATGACGGCTGCAACCAAAAAAAAAAAAAAAAATAGCCAGGCGTTGTGGCGGACGCCTGTGGTCCCAGCTACCTGGGAGACAGAGGCAGGAGACTCGCTTGAGCCCAGGAGTTGGAGGTTGCTGTGAGCTGTAATGCCAGGGCACTCTACCCAGGGGGACAGCTTGAGGCTCCGTCTCAAAAAAAAAAAAAGAAGTGATCAAGGAATACAGTGGTGTATCAGAATACAAAATTAACACTCATAAATCTGTAGCCTCAGATATATATACCAACAGCAGCCACGCTGAAAAAATAGTCAAGAACTCTATCCCATTTAAGGTAGTGCCAAAGAAGATGAAATATTTGGGAGTATACCTAACAAAGGATGTGAAAGATCTCTATAAAGAGAACTATGAAACTCTAAGAAAAGAAACAGCTGAAAATGTTAACAAATAGAAAAATATACCATGCTCATGGCTCGGAAGAATAACATTGTTAAAATGTCCATATTACCCAAAGCAATATACAATTTTAATGCAATCCCTATTAAAGCCCCACTGTCATGCTTTAAAGATTTTGGGAAAATCATGCTTCATTTTATATGGAACCAGAAAAAACCTCAAATAGCAAAGACATTACTTGGGAATAAAAACAAAGCAGGAGGAATCACGCTACCAGACCTCAGATTATACTATAAATTGACAGTGCTTAAAATAGCGTGGTATTGGCACAAAAACAGAGAGGTAGATGTATGGAACAGAATAGAAAGCCAACAGATGAATCCAGCTACCTACCATTACCTCATCTTTGACAAAACAATTAAAAACATTTAGTGGGGAAAAGATTCCCTATTTAA
>CAUYTI010118802.1:0-23497 GCA_963575145.1 Galago senegalensis | reverse complement strand
CCTCAAGCTGTCCCCCTGGGTAGAGTGCCGTGGCATTACAGCTCACAGCAACCTCCAACTCCTGGGCTCAAGCGAGTCTCTTGCCTCTGCCTCCCAAGTAGCTGGGACCACAGGCGCCCACCACAACGCCCAGCTATTTTTTTTTGGTTGCAGCCGTCATTGTTGTTTGGCGGGTCCGGGCTGGGGATTCGAACCCGCCACCTTAGGTGTACGTGGCTGGCGCCTTAGCTGGTTGAGCTATAGGCGCCGAGCCATAAATTGGCCATTTATAGCATATAGTTGATACTTATAGCCACCTACTGAATAAACCCAGGAGAACATAAATATTTTCTTAGTATAGAAAGTAGTTATTTAAATAAACATATCGCTTATTTTTATAATGAGCAAGTTTACCAAAATTCCATGTTTCCCTTTGAGCTGAAAATAAATAATTCCCATTTATGAAACCATCTAGTCTAACCATATTTTTATCAATAATATGGAAGTATTAATTAAGTTAAGGGTGTATTAGAAAAACAACAGCAACAAACACAAAAATTTAAAACACCCCTTTACAACAAATATGTTTTGTATCATATGTTAGTTTTTGTTTGGATGATGATCTGGGTTTACTTTCATTATTAAGTATTCAACATAAATGGTATTGTAATCCTGACTTTGTAATGACAAAGTGTGCACTTGTGTTTTTATTGGTACCTTACAGGTACTACTTTCAATCTAAACAAAGATTTCTAGGAACAATTCTCCTCCTGAGAAGTCTTCTTATTTCAAAGCCAGATACCAATTATTAATCCTTACACTACCTCAGATTTCACTTCATCTACATTCATGGTTAACACCATAAGGACTCTCTTAGTAGGCAGAGCTTATGTGGTTATTAATAGTTTCCTGACTGTCTTATCTACTTAGATTATAAAATATTTAAACAACAAGTGTTATTTCTTTGCACTAAATATAGAGTCTGGCTAACAATATTGATAATTATAACAGTAGGAACTAACACCTGTAAATCTTCATTGCAATTCTTTGAGAAAAAAGCTATTAGCAACCCAGTTTACAGATGAAGAACCTAAAACAGAGAAACTGCCCAAGATATCATAGCCAGAGAATAATGGCCTGTTGTCTGAACCAGGAAGCCTGAAGCCAGAGCTCTTGCCTTAACCACTACACACTAGAAGAGGAAGACATTGAATTCACAGGTGTTGGCGATTCTTCTTGGAATAGTCACACTATGTCACAAGATGGCAGTAGAGAGTCATGTTTATTGACCTTTTCATGGACAAACTTCCTTACCTTCTTGGAGTTTATAGTCTAAAAGGGGAACAGGCTAAATTAACAATTGGAATAAGCAAAATAATAATTATTATGGATGGATTTTGAACATAAAAGTATAGTAAATATTTTTTTAAGTAGCAGAGTGTTCTCCTTAAAAAAAAAATCCCTTGGGATTAGCCTCGTTGAATTCTTTCCTTACTCAATCCATATTCTCTGTTGTAAATTACTTAATTGGGGGGTTATTATTTCTCATTTGCATGTTAAAGCAGCTATAAGCAAGGCGGGGTAAATGGGAGACAAGTTGGGGAGGGGTTAGACCACAATGACAGTTAGATGGCCACCTTTAAATGTAATATAGATTTTTAACCCCTAGGTTAAGTGGCTCTAATGATTTCAAACTTGAGTGTACCTGGAGGGATTATTGAAACACAGGTTGCTGGCCATACGCCAAAGTTTCTGATTCAGTAGGTCTGATGTGGGCTTGAAATTTGACATCTTTAACAAATTCTCAGGGAATACAGATGGTGCCTTAAGAACCACTGCCCCTAAGGAAAGGAGGAAAACATTGGAAATTGTCAAGGTCTCTAAGACCCTGGAACTGTCCAGTAGTCCTGGTGTGGTAACTCAGCAGAATTAGCAAGTTCAGGAAGTTAAAGTGAAAGGGGGAGTGAAAATAAAGCAGGTAGGATTCTCCCTGTGCAGCAGAACAGAAGCAACGTTGATATACAACTTAAAATGGCAGAGACTCCTCGGTGTAGTAGAAAGTTTCATATAAAACACAGATAAAGAATAGACTTTTCCAAAAGAGTCCTCCACAAAGAAAGCACTACAGAAAAGTAAGCATCTTTTCTTAGCTCCTCGTATGATTATCTAAAGAGTTTTTCATTGGTTCCCTGGGGTCCTTACGTATTTTTATCTATTTCTTATTGGTTGCAGAGGCACTTTTAACTTCTGGTTCTAGGCAGTCAGCATCTTTTTCCCTATTTCCCTGTAGTCGCTTTCTATTCCTAATCAAAAATGTTTGGTTAAGTGAGTAAAAAGGGCAGATTAGCATGATAGAAACTTGTAAAGGAAATATTAGAGAGAGCTAGGATTGGAAGTAAGAGACAGGTAAAGTATATTAGTAAGGGCTTTCCAAACAAATGAAACTCTGTGTGTGAGGGTGGAGAGGGAAAAGAGTGTCTTCTGGAATTGATTGATGGAATTATGGAGGACAGGAAGTCCCATAATTTGCTATAGGAAAGCAGGAGAACCAGAAACCCCAGCGTTTTAATTCAGTCGCAGTCTGACGGCCTAAAGACCAGGAGTGGTAGGTGGGCAGTGGTATAATTCTCCATCTAGAGTTTCCAGGCCCAAGAACTAGGGGTTTTGAGAAAGGCACCACAAGGCTGGGCACCGTGGCTCACACCTGTAGTCCTAGCACTCAGGGAGCCCAGGCGGTGGATTATCTGAGCTCACAGGTTGGAGACCAACCTGAGCCAGAGCAAGACCTCTTTAAAAATAGCCTGGCATTATGGTGGGCACCTGTAGTCTCAGCTACTTGGGAGGCTGAGGCAAAAGAATCGCTTTTTTTTTAAATTAATTATTTTTTATTAAATCATAACTTTGTACATTGATACATTTATGGGGTTCAGGGTACTGCTTCTATATACAATGTGAAATGTACACATTGAACTAAGTAACAAATCCATCACAATTATACTCATTTCTTAATAGTTTTGAAATGTACCATTGTATCATGCACATTAGGTGAGATCCCCCAATACACCCTTCCTCCTCCCATATCCTCCCTTCCCTCACCTTTCTCCCCTTTTCCCTTCTACTTTCTGGACTATAGTTATGTTTTGCCATTTGTATGGGTGTGTGGTGATTATATACCGATTTTATAGTACTATTGAGTACATTGGATACTTTTTTTCCATTCTTGAAATACTTTACTAAGAAAAATATGTTCCAGCTCCATCCAGGTAACATAAAAGATGTGAAGTCTATATCTTTTTTATGGCTGCATAGTATTCCATGCTGTACATATACCACAATTTTTTAATCCATAGGCAATGAGCACTTGGGCTGTTTCTATGTCTTGGCTATTATGAATTGAGCTGCAATAAACATTCTGGTGCAAATGTCTTTGTTGTAAAATAATTTTTGATCATCTGGGTATATACCTAGTAGAGGAATTGCAGAATCAAACAGTAGGTCTACTTTTAGTTCCTTGAGTGTTCTCCAAACTTCTTTCCAAAAAGTTTGTATTAGCTTGCATTCCCACCAGCAGTGTAAGAGCATTCCCTTCTCTCCGCATCCATGCCAACATCTGTAGTTTGGGATTTTCTGATGTGGGCTAATCTTACTGGAGTTAGATGATATCTCAAAGTGGTTTTGATTAGCGTTTCTCTGATGATTAAGAATGATAAGCATTTTTTCATGTGCCTGTCTTCATTTCCCATGTGCCTGTCTTTATCAGAGAAGTTTCTGTTCAAGTCTCTTGCCCACATAGAAATGGGATTATTTATTCTTTTCTTATTGATTAGTTTGAGTTCTTTCTAGATTCTAGATATCAGACCTTTGTCAGAAGCGCAATGTGCAAAAATCTTCTCCCATTCTGAAAGTTGTCTGTTTGCTTTATTTACTGTGCTCTTGGCTGTACAAAAGCTTTTTAGTTTGATCAGATCCCAGTAATGGATTTTTGGTGTTGCTTCACTTGCCTGGGGGGTCCTCCTCATAAAATATTCTCCCAGGCCAATTTCTTCAAGTGTTTTCCCTGCACTCTCTTCTACTATTTTTATAGTTTCCTGTCTTAAGTTTAAATCTTTTATCCAGTGAGAATCAATTTTTGTTAATGGTGAAAGGTGGGGGTCCAGTTTCAGTCTTCTACAGGTCTCCAGCCAGTTCACCCAGCACCATTTGTTAAATTGGGAGTCTTTCCCTCACTGAATATTTTTGATAGGCTTGTCAAAGATCAAATGACGATAAGTGGCAGGGTTCATCTCTTCATTCTCTATTCTGTTCCATAAATCTACAGCTCTGTTTTTGATCACTATAGATTTATATTATAGCCTGAAGTCTAGTAATGTGATACCTCCTAATGTTTTTTTTTATTTCTGAGTAATGTATTTGCTATTTGAGTTTTTTTCTGATTCCATATAAAATGAAGTACTATTTCTTCAAGTTCTTTAAAGTATGACAATGATGCTTTAATAGGGATTGCATTAAATCTGTAGTTTGCTTTGGGTGGTATGGACATTTTAACAATGTTGATTCTTCCAAGCCATGAGGATAGTATGTTTTTCCATTTGTTAACATCTTCAGATATTTCTTTTCTCAGAGTTTCAAAGTTCTCTTTATAGAGATCTTTCATGTCCTTTGTAAGGTAAATTCCTGGATATTTCATCTTCTTTGGCACTATTGTAAAAGGAAAAGTCCTTGATTGTTTTTACAGCTTGACTATTGTTGGCATATACAAAAGCTACTGACTTATAAGTATTGATTTTGTATCCTGACACACTGCTGTATTACTTGATCACTTTTAAGAGTTTTGAAGTTGAGTCTCTGGGATCTTCCAGGTATAGGATCATGTTTAAGTCTAATATTTCTTTGTTTAGTTTCTTCTTAGAGGATCTATCCAAAACTGTCAAAGGGGTTTTAAAGTCTCCAAATATTATAGTGCAGGAAGATACCAAGTTGTTCATATTCTTTAGGGTCTGCTTTATGAATTGAGGAGCATTCTGTTAGGGTACATAAATGTTGATTATTGAAATCTCTTCATGTTGGGTGTTTCTCTTGACAAAAATGTGGTGACCTTCCTTATCTTTCTTTATCTTTGTTGGTTTAAAGACTATTGTATCCGCTACTAAAATTGCAACCCCTGCTTTTTTCTGGTTTCCATTTGCCTATATTATAAAAGTCCATCCCTTCACCCTGAGTCTATTTTTATCCCTTAAGGTAAGGTGAGATTTTTGTATATATCAGATATCTGGTCTGAGTTTATGTATCCAGTCAGCCAGCCTGTGCCTCTTTAGAGGAGATTTTAAACCATTCACATTAATTGAGAGAATTGACAAGCCTGGTTATGTTTTGGGTATCATGATTTTTGGATGTCCAGTAGACAATTTTAATCCTTTCACCACTGTGGAACTCGGGTTTTGTTAAAAAAATTTCTAGGTGAGTTTATTTTGGAGGTAGAGCATTGCGCTGGTCATTATGGACGATGGATCTGAGAATATCCAGGAAAGCTGGTTTAGTAATGGCAAATTTCTTCAACATGTCTATGTTATTAAAGTATTTGATTCTCCATCACAAATGAAACTCAGTTTAGCTGGATAAAGGATCCTGGGCTGGAAGTTGTTTTGTTTTCAGAGATTGAAGGTTGATGACCATCTTCTTCTGGCTTGAAACATTTTGGCTGAGAGATCTGCAGTTATTCTGATATTGCTCCTTTTGTAGGTGATGCTTTTCTTATGTCTGGCTGCTTGCAGAGTTTTCTCCTTCATCTTAACTTTGGCAAAGTTAGTCACAATGTCTCTAGGAGATGCTTTATTTGGATTAAGCCTTGCTGGGGTTCTGAAACTGTCAGCTATCTGAAGTTCTGTATTTCTTGCAATGTTTGGGAAATTCTCCTCCAAAATCTCTTGGAGTAGAGCATCTATACCTTTAATATGATCCTCTTGTCTGTCAGGAATTCCCATAAGATGAATGTTTGATCTTTTAGAGTGATCCCACAACTGTCTCAGGGAATGATCAGGTTTTGTTCTCCATTCTCCATTTGTCTGCCTCTTTGAGTATTTGGGAATGTTCAAAGTGTTGTCCTGTTTCAGAGATTCTTTCTTCTGCCTGGTCAACTCTATTAGTGAGGGATTCTACTGTATTTTGGAGCTCCTCAACTAGCTTTTTGATTTCCTTGAGTTCTGCTATCTCTTTTCTCATTATGTTCATATCTTTGTTGACTTGGGCTTTGAATTCATTAATTTCTTGAAAGAACTTTAGAACTACTCTTTGGAATTCAATTTCTATCTCTTCTTCTATTCCACTTATTTGCAATCCATACTCTAAATTCAGTTTCTGACATTGCTGCCATTTGTCTATGCATGGCATCTTCAGTTGTATCTTCTTTGTCATTTCTTGGGGGGCTTTGATCTACTCTGGTTATTCATGTTGCTAGAGTTCTTCTGTTGTGTCTGCACCATGTTTATTTTCCACTGTTTGGTTATTAGAACTGGTAGGGTGAGATTGAATTGGCATTCCCAGGGAGTAGAGATAGCATCTTACCAAAGCTCTAGAGTTTATAATTGTGGCTTATCTCCTACAACCTTACAAAGGCCCCTTTCAGAGTTTTGGCTAGAGAACCCGAGGACCTTCTTGGTGAGATAGTGCAGGCTAGCTCTGTTTTGGTATCAACCAACCTCTACCCTATCCTAAGAAACCACACTATTATATTTAAATCTCAACTATGAAGAGATACAAACAGCTGCAGTGCCTAGACCCCACTCTACACTTCTTTTCCACTTTAGAACTTCAAAAGACAACCTCAGAATGTCCCAGAGTGGACAGCCCCAGAGACAGGTTCCAACCAAATTGTCTCTGGCAGTACAAACCCTGCCTGATAGAGAGGGATTCAAGGACAATTCAAAGCAAAGGGATTCAAAGCACAATTGGAGCCAAGGATCTACACTCCTACCTGCCAGACTCAGTTCACACTATTGTATGCCTCTCTGCACACAGGCCCAGCTAGAGCCAGGGGAAACACCCCTGCCCACCAGTCTCAGTCCACACACAGCTAGCCTCTGGAGTAGGGTCTGGAGTAGTGCTTGCCAGACAAGTTGGAGTCAGGGGACAATACACCCTCCTTTGCCAGTCTCAGTCTACTGCCAGGCAAGCCTCTGTTTGTAGACTCTGTTGGAGTCAGGGAACCAGGTCTGCCCTCTGGTCTCAGTTCATACACAGCTAGCCTCTGCTTGCCAGACCAGTTGGAGTCAGGGGACCATGCCCTGTCTGCCAGTCTCAGTCTACTGCCTGGCAAGCCTTTGTTTGCAGGCTCTGTTAGAGTCAGGGCACTACACTCCGCCTGCAGATCTCAGTCCTTACCTGGTAAGTTTCTGCTCACCAGCTCTACTAGAGGCAGTGGAGCATGCCCTAGCCCTCAGGGCTCAGTTCACACCAAGTAAGCCACTGCTTGAGGGTTCTATTGGAATCAGGAGACCATGCCCTTGCTCTAAGGTCGCAGTCCACACCTATCAAGCCTCTGAATACAAGCCCAGCAGGGGCCAGCCCTGTCTGCCAAACTCAGTCCACATGGGACAACCATTCTCCTGCTGTGGGTGCCATCAGAGCTGGGAGTTCTGCACCCTGTCCCACTAGACACAGCCCAAACCGAGGGTCAACACTACCACTGGCCAGGCAAAGAAATAACCAGGGGACTGGTCCTCCTCCCGCTGAATGTCCCTTTCTTCCCACACCCTCTTTCTTCCCTGTTAGTCACAGATTCCATCCTGATAGTTGGCAGTCCACGCTTGTCCAGGTCTTTCAGGACAAGACCAAACACTCTATGCTCTGCAGTGGGCAGAACTCCAGACCACCATGCAAGAGGGAAAGGGTGGACTAAGAGTTTGGACTTGTGGAGAAAAATATCTGTTCATTTTTATGCCTGGTGGGCATAGGTGTCTATGTTCATAAGTGGAACCTCCCTGGAGAAAGAGACCTAGAGTTTAGCAGCTCTCTCCAGTGAGGTAAAATTTGTTCCATGCTCATTTGCAGATAGCCTGTGGCAGGCCTCCTGCTTGGGGAAGGGGTCTCCCATTCTCTAGTCATTAGGCTTTGTACCTGTAATTTGTTTTCTTGAATGCTTTTCCTTGGAGTTACAGCTTGCTGAACTTTCTTGGCTCAGCTCTCCATCTTTGGCTTCATAGAGTCTGATTCCATCAAGTTTTTCTTCCTCTGCTCAGAAGCCTCTGACGAGGATTGCTACCAGTCAGCTATCTTCCCAGAACCCCCAAGATAATCGCTTAAGCAAAAGAGTTTGAGGTTACTGTGAGCTGTGATGCCACAGCACTCTACCCAGGTGACAAAGTAACACTCTGTCTAAAAAAAAAAAAAGAAAAGAAAAGAAAGGCATGACAAGATAGATGTCTCAGTTCAAAACAGAAAACAAGTTTGCCCTTCTTCCACTTACTTGTTTTATTTGGACCCTCAACAGATTAGATGATGCCACCTGGACTAGGGAGGGCAGGATCTTTTTACTCAGCATTTTGGTTCAAATGCTAATCTTTTCCAGAAACACACTCATAAATGATGTTTTACCAGCTATCTGGACATTCCTTCATGTAGTCATGTTGACCCATAAAGTTAATCATCATAGGAAGCTGCAGTAGTAGATCAGGAAGTGGCAGATGACAAAATCTATAAAATGGCCATAAGAACAGAAGGCATGGTTTGGGTGAGATATACTTAGAGGCAAAGTCAATAAAAAATAGTGATAGAAGTTTGTGGAAAGTCTGAGGAGAAAAGGAAGATG
Source organism: Galago senegalensis (assembly GCA_963575145.1). Taxonomy (NCBI): domain Eukaryota; kingdom Metazoa; phylum Chordata; class Mammalia; order Primates; family Galagidae; genus Galago; species Galago senegalensis. Next base: position 14,715 of record CAUYTI010118802.1, on the reverse strand, counting down.
AGATAGCTTTAGTTTTCTAATCTCTATAATTAGCTTTATAGCCAAAGTGTGACATGGAGCCCATTGGGGTTGGTTTAAGAGATCAGCAAATTGATTCTGTGAAAGGCCAGATAATAATAAGAAAAAGAAATTTTGGTCTTGTGGGCCATACGGCCTCCATTGCAGTTACTCAACTGGTGTAATGAAAATCAGTCATATGGAAAATGAATGGGTATGGCTGGACACTGAACTTTGAATCCCTGTCATGAAATATGGTCCTTCATTTGGATCTCATTCCATTATTTAAATAAATATCTCACAGGTCACTATTAGGCTGTAGCATAGGCTATAGTTTGTGGAGACCTGTCCTAAAAGATAACTGCAAAATTAAACTTTGTTATGTTGAATTTCAGAGACTTATGGGTAAAAAGGCAAGAAAAATCTGGTCTTGAGCTAGAGCTTTGATGGTCTTTCAGTTGTAGGTTGAAGATAAGAAGGTAGATGAGATTTCATAAGCCTATTAGAGAAAATGAGAAGAGGGCAAGGATAGGAGTTTGGGAATTCCAATACTAAAGAGGAAGGTAAAGAACATTGGGGGAAAGGTGAGTGAGACATTATGGAAACAAATAGAGAGCACAATATCTGTATTTAAATAATTTTTAAAACTAAGGTAAGAGTTTCAAGATGATACTAGCCAACAGTATTAACTTTTGCTGAGAAGTGAAGAAAAATTAAGACAAATATATTCATTGAATTTGGCAACTTGAAGGAAAGTCAGTGATAATTTTAGAGAATTTAAGCTGATTTATTTGCATATGTCCTAATCTTGAATATGTCTGAGATTAGATATTAGTATGATTTTCAAACCTTTGCACTGAAAAATCTATTTTATTGAACAGTAGCAGTATGTTGTTAAGTAAAACAAAGTAAATTCAAAGAAGATCACCTGCACAGCAATCAGCTCAGTCTAGAGCTAGACTATTTGGGTTTGAATTCCAACTTTATCATATCCTGATTTCATGACCTTTCTCTATCTTATTTTTTTATCTGTAAAATGGAGTTTTTAAGAGATTGATTGATTGAATGTATTAGTATCTTTAAAGCACTTAGACAATAACCTGGTAAATGCTGAGTGCTATACAAGTGTTTGTTAAATAAGTGATAGACAGTCTCAAACTGTCTACCCAAACTTGTAAAGGAAATTGTTTGTAAATATGGAGAAAATATAACTTTCTTCTGTGTGCTTACTCTCTACCAACAACGACCTACCTACCAACCACGGGTTGTTCTCTGTGTCCTCTCTGACTTCAAATGTGTTTCCTTGTGGAACTGAATTTTCTCATTAATAAAGCAAGATTCTACCACTGTGGGATTTTGTTTTCTTTGTGATATTTTTTTCAGCTGGTTTGAATAAAATTCTCTCTTAAAATAATGCAAAAATATGATTGTTATTTTAAATATAGTGTTGCAAACCCTTTATCTGTTAGAGTTTCATGGATTAGGAGATTTTTTCTTGTAGAAGAAACTTTCTTTTTATCTGAACAGAATTTTGTTTAAATGAGACTTAAATATTTATTAGTAAAAATAGTACTATTTTATCAGGAATATTTTATTTTACTTTCAAAGACAGACTTCTGACTCAGCTGCCCTGTTTATTTTGATTTTGAAACACAGCAACTGGCAAATATGTAAATTATTTAGATAATATTAATATGACAATATCTTTTTAAAAAATAAAAATCCAGAAATAGAATGAGTGAGACATTGAGAAGTTTCTCCATGGTTACCACAACTAATTATATTTATTCAGATTATATTCTAAGGCAATACACTTACCCCCATCTCTGTTTTGTCAGATACTCATGAATTAATGAATAAATCTAAACCAGTTGCTTCATTTAGACAGGTTATATACCTGTCTAAATCCATCATAATCTGGAATCTGAACTCTCATTGGACAGGTTATATACCTGGAATCTAAATCCATCATAATCTGGAATCTGCACTCTTATTTCCCTCTTAGTAGTTGTATTAGTCTTTTTTACCTTCCCAAAGTTAAGTATATTATTTGCAAAATGAGGATAATTATTTTTATAAACAAAAATTCCCATTAAGAAATACTTCATAAATGACATAATGCTGAGAAGATAGTTGGCACATTTTCTAGTATAGAGTGATAAAATATCATTCCACTTTTGGAACTTTTAATCTTTAATCATTATTTATCCTATTTGCCTATTATGTTAGAAGAATATAGAAGACTTATAGACTGCTCTTCAAAGAGTAGCTTTAACATTGAAATGATTTATGTGTCTCTGATTGAATTAAGAATATATTTCTATAAAAAATTACTTTTTTGACAATACTTATAAGTACACAAGATGATTTTATTTTACAAAAATATCCCCAAAATAGTTTCGATTCTAAGAGTATTGATGACATTGTTATACTTTGTGGGACAAAGAATCACTTATGAAACCTGAAAGATGGATATTTTTTTTTTTTAAAAAACAGAGTTTGACTTTGTTGCCCTCGGTAGAGTGCTGTGCCATCACAGCTCACAGCAATCTCCAGCTCTTGGGCTTAGGCAATTCTCTTGCCTCAGCCTCCTCAGTAGCTGGGACTACAGGTGCCTGCCACAACATCTGACTATTTTTTGTTCCATTTTGGCCGGGGCCGGGTTTGAACCTGCCACCCTTAGTATATGGGGCAGCACCCTACTCACTGAGCCAAAGGCTCTGCCCAAGATGGATTTCATATGAGGCTATTCATATATTTAATTAAAATTATGAAACTATGATTAATAAAATAATTTTTCCCAAAAAAGAAATATTCTCAGAAACATGTTTCAGCATGCTGAAGATGAATCTTAAATATTTGTGGGTGTTTAAATTGTTTCCTTCAACAATTTACTGTATCAAGAGCTATCTGTCATGTGAAGCAAATCCCTGTCTCTCATATAAACACATAAACCACACAAACGTAGCTATCCATATATGTATGTGTATGTATGTTTATGTGTATCCTCTGTCCTAAATGTTATTAACTTTCTAAAAAAAATGTTTTCAGCCAGGTGCAGTGGCTCCTGCCTATAATCCTAGCATATTTGGAAGGCCAAGGTGGGAGGATTACTTAAGGCCAGGACCTGTGGACCAGCCTGACTACCATAGTGAGATCCTGTCTCTACAAAAAAAATAGAAAAATTAGCTGGGTATAATGGCCAGAGTCTATAGTCCTAGCTACTCAGGAGGCTGAAGTAGAAGTATTAATTTACCCCTGGAATTTGAAAATGCAGTGAGCAATGATCATATCACTACCCTCATGCTCATGCAACAAAGTGAGACCCTGTCTCAAAAAAAACCAAAAAAAAACCAAAAAAAACAAGTGTTCTTCTCATCACAATTTATTAGTGTCTACTTATTTCATATATTCACATACTATCAGTAGTAGATTTGTTTGGTCTGACCAGTAGATTTATTTGGTCTGACCCTGTTTTAAAATGCCCAATCTGTAGTTCTACTCCAAGATCATGGCTTGTCGGTCTTTATACTTTACACGTTTGGGGCTAGATGATTCTTAGTTGTGAAGTGCTTTCCTGTAAACTGTGGAATGTTTATATAGTGATATATTAGATCACTGGCCTCTACTCAGTAAAGTGCCAACAGTACTCCCAGTCATGACAACCAAAAATGTCTCCATTTATTTCCAAATATCCTTGGAAGACAAAATCACTACCTTAACCACTGATTGAGAGTCACAATTCTAGATTTTAAAAAAATGTGATTATAAAATCATTAAATCATTGTAGAGACAGAAACATCCCTGATACAAGTGCTCTTTTGAAGCATATAGCAAATTAAATGAACAGTAGGTAAATTAAGATACCAGAAAGACATGTGGCTTCATTAGAATGACTAAAAGTCAATATCATTTTAAGATATTATTCTCCTATGAATATAATACCATCTTACATATTTATTTTCACCTTCTTATAGAGAACTGTGTAAAGAAAAAAGTAGTATTTATTGCTTTAAAAAATCTATGTACAGATACCTGTGGAAGATCAAATATTATTTTTAATACATTTTATATTCTACTTTATAAAAATACAGTATAAAATTAATCCATAAAATCTGACATAATTTGAGGGAAGTAGTTGCTGCATAACTAGTAGTGCTGGAAACTGGTGAAAGTAAATCAGTGAAAATTTCTTTCATTTGCACATATTTTGTGTTATGAATGTGTATTTTATATAAGGAATTCACTCAAGTTCAATAATGTCAAATGTTAAAATTATCACTTAACGTTGTTTGTCATGGGGTAAATAGGATTTAGGATTACTATTTAATTGCTGAATACTTCAGAAAACTTCTTTTTTTTTTGAGACAGAGCCTCAAGCTGTCCCCCTGGGTAGAGTGCGGCGGCATTACAGCTCACAGCAACTTCCAACTTCCAACTCAAGCGAGTCTCTTGCCTTCACCTCCCAAGTAGCTGGGACCACAGGCGCCCGCCACAACGCCCGGCTATTTTTTGGTTGCAGCCGTCATTGTTGTTTAGCAGGTCCGGGCTGGGGATTCAAACCCACCACCTTAGGTGTACGTGGCTGGCGCCTTAGCCGGTTGAGCTATAGGTGCCGAGCCTAAAAATAGGACTTTTAAAAAGTTTGGAAAGTTAAATACCAAAATTGTAACAATCACTACTCCAGGGCAGTGGTCCTAAATGGGAACTATTTTCTTCTTGTTTCTGTTTAATGAAGACTCACTACTTTTATACAGAGGTAAAAATAGGCAACTTTAAAAATGTGCCCTGCTGATAATAGTTCACTATGAGTATGTAATCACTATTAAATCAAAAATATTTGTGAAAACATACCAAATGCCAACTTTGAAAAAAAGTCATCTCTTTTCTTCATCTAGATAAATAATTCTAAGGGATGCAGGGAAATGTTACAAAGCAGTGGACAATGATCACTACAAAAAGCATTTAAAAATATATGCTGGTGCTTTCAGAAAAAAGAATACTGAATCCTGAAACCATCCTATTGAAAAAGTCCACAGAGATTATCTAGTCAAAATCTCTTATTAAAAACAAATAAGGAGGGCCTGCACAGAGGCTCACGCCTATAATCCTAGCACTCTAAGAGGCCAAGGCAGGAGGATTGCTTGAGCTCAAGAGTTCAAGACCAGTCTGAACAAGAGCGAGACTTCCAGCTCCACTAAAAATAGAAAAAAAGAGCAGGTGGCAGATGCCTGTAGTCCTAGCTATTAGGGAAGCTGAGGCAAGGGGATCATTGAAGCCCAAGAGTTTGAGGTTGCTGTGAACTATGATGCCTTGGCATTCTACCCAAGGAGACAGAGTGAGAATCTGTCTCAAAAAACCAACCAAACAACAACAAAAATTAAGAGTGAGAGTGAGACCCAAAGAGGTTAGGTGAGTTCTCCAAGATCTCCACAGTAAATTATTTGCAAAATCTAAAAGTATTTGTAATTAAAAATTTATATATAAACTTTCTTTTTTCAATGTTTCTGAGTGAAGATATGCTTGTAGCCTGCCATTTCCACTTAACCTATAAAATTTATTGCTGGAAGTGATAGCCAAAAAACGCAAATGTCATTTTACCAAGGCTTTCTTGTCATTTGACTATAAATTAGATAGAAATGGCACAATATTGTGAAATAAAAAGACTTGGTCTCTTGGTTAAATATAGCTTATGAGTTCCATGATAAGAAAGAACATTTTGACAAATAGACATATGTTACACCATGATGAGTTGAAGCCGTCAAACTTTAATATTTATAGGCTTTGAGAATCTGAAAGTCACAAAGCAAAAAGTATTACTAAGTTTAACATTTAAACTATACTATAAGTTTTTCAATCTGAGTTATTAGGTTCATTGAACATATCTCTCTTTTTTTTTTTGGAGACAGAGTCTCAAGCTGTCACCCTGGGTAGAGTGCCATAGTATCATAGCTCACAGCAGCCTCTAACTCTTGGGCTCAAGCAATCCTACTGCCTCAGTTTTTGCTATTTTTAGTAGAGACGAGGTCTTGCTTTTGCTCAGGATGGTCTGGAACTCATGAGCTCAAGCAATCTGCCCTTCTCAGCTCCCCAGAATGCTAGGATTACAGGCATGCGTCACTGCGCCTGGCCAGCATATAATACTTTCATTCCTCTGGTTTATTCATTTTCTTTTAGAGAAGTTTTGAAAGGCCTCTTTTCAAGTCAATTTTAAACCTACTGTGCTTTAAACATAAAAGGGTTTTCATACCCTCAGCCATAATTAACGTTTGTAGACTTTATTGATGCTTTACCCACCAGAGGGAGCACAAATGAATTTCCATGTAACACTCTCATACATCAAGTCTACATGAATTCACAATCACATTATTCCTAATATATTATAAAATTGTTTAATATTATATTTCTATCCCCCCAAAAAAGAAAAAAATTAAATAAGATTGTAGATAAAGCCCTTAACAGAGTTCCTGCCCTAAAGTAGAAGCTCAAAAAATGATTGACTTTCCAAACTTTGTACCCCTGCATATTAGTTACAGTATTAAAAATAAACTAACAGTACAAGTGGATGTGAGCTTGGTTGTTATCTGCCCTGAAGATGGTTCTACCCTAATATGGTTCTTGAGCCTATAACATGAAACCAGCCCCTGGACAAGAATTCACTAAAAATGTCCCACTGAAGGCACCTGTTTCAGCAGTCCCTACCATCCTGGTATGCCTAGTATGTGATATGGTGAACTGCTGGCTACCTGCTAACTAGAAAGTGGAGAGAGAGGGAACTCTTTGACACACCCTAGATTCTTCTTGAAATAAAAGAGAAAAACAACTGGCTATCCCTGAGAAGAATCATGATCCTCTGACAGGAAATACAATCATTAGCACCAAGATGAGTTTCTTTCAAGAACTGGCACCTGCTCTAACTTTGAACAAAGCACAGCTAAGAACAGTAGAGAAGCTGGTATCAACCCAGGTCTCCTGATCTTCTCATTACCAAAGGGTCCAGGCTACTGATTGCTGGATTTGTGAGGCAGGCTTCAAACTCCATGCAGTGGGTTGGGCATAGGTACCAGGTCTCTGTCTATTGGACCTGTCCCCGAGATCTAAATATGACAAAGTGGAAGGATCCCATTGGGTTTCAGCTATGGTCTCCAATCCAGGCATATTAGGAACCACAGCTACCAGAGTCACTCACCATGTGCCATCCTACTAAAACTCCAGTGTCCATGGCTGCTGGGATCAATCCTCTACTGTTTAAACCTGAGAAGGTATGAGTAACTGGCACTCCGCGCTAACTCTGAAAAATACATTTTATTGTGATCTATTACAATTGTCCAACCAGAAAGATGGGAATTATTCTACCTCTTCCTCTTTCTAACCATACTAGTTATACTAAGTTTGTTGAGTCTACCTACTAAATACCTCCTCTACACTCTCCTGTCCAACCCTACTGTCACGGGCCCCTCAGCTTTCACCACGATCACTGCAACTCTGGGCCAGCCATGGTACCCTACAAACCCATCATCAATACTGCTAATGATTATTTTAAACACAAAGATGATCTTTTCATGACTCTGCCTGCATAGCCCAGAGCGTGAAGCCCAAGTTCCTTAGTGCTGCTGACAATTCTCTGGTGTTCAAGAGTGGACACATTTCTTCCTAAAGGGCCTAACAGTAGATATTATAAACTTTGCAGGCCTTTGCAGGTTATAATTCTGCTACTGTAGCATGAATGCATGCTTGGCCTATAGTAAACAAATAAACACGATGGCATTCCAATAAAACTTTACTTACAAAAACAGGCATGGGTTGAATTCGGCCCTGCTCTAACTACTCTAGTACCGCTTCATCTCCCAGTACTGACCCTTGCTCCAGCCCCCTCCAGAAAGGGGTTCCAGTCACACCAGTCTTGCCCCTGCTTCCCCCAGTTACTCTGCTGCAGTGTATTGCTGCTGTTGCTCACATCCCTCCCTCCCTACACTGGTAGAATGGTTTTCACCTTTCAAGGCCCAGTCTGATGATCACTTTCTTTCTGAGGATTCTACTCAGGTTTCTACCTAAATCCCAAGGAGATTTAGTTATTCTTTCCCTGTATCTTCAAACAGTAGGACCTATGCCTCCTACTTTTTAATGTCCTCACCAGGCCTGACACACTGTCAGATTAGCTAGTCAATGCTTATTGGATGATGGAATGAATCAATTACTGAATAAATACTGGGCATAATAAATTACTGGGCATAATTCAGAAGTGCAGTCCACTCAAAGGGCTCAGTATTAATCTCATGAAAAGTGCCCAGTGCTTACAGTATACAACCCAGTTTCTGCAATCCATAAAAACACAGCTAAGAGAGGCCTTGGAGAGCATTAATGCAGTTTAATTTTTAAACTGTGTGTCCCTGAGCCTTCTGGTTGGTTCCTAAGGGTTCCTCAAAGAGCAAAAGGAAAGGTAATAGAAGGGCAGCTGGCCCTCTTCCCAGCCCCCTCACCTCAGCTTTAACCAAAGCTGCTCATTATTTCATTTGCAAAAAGGTTTCTGCCATATTAAAAATAAAACAAGACAAAACTAAACTAAACTACACGATTCAACATACTCATGCTCTGTTCACCACTTACATCTTAAACCTACATTATTTCCTGGCCCTATTCCTGTATAGTTTGACCCTATCTCCTGTCTTTCTCACTTTTCACTCCTTGCTCCTGATGCCTGATACTGCTTCTCTGAACCATACTCCCTCACCTGAAATCCTCCATTTAACTAGGATTATATTCAATCTCTGAATAAAGTCTACTTCTAGAGACTCCGGATAATAATCTAGATGGTCCCAGCTCAACCTCTGGCTCCCTACACTGGCACACAAGTTGAACACTGCCTTTCAGAAAGAAATCAAGGAGGACCTGGGGAATCCATGCTAGAAGAGCTACCCTTGTCACTCACACTTGAGTTCTTATACTATCTGTGTAGACTATAAATTCCTTGAGGGAGGAACTGAATCAGTAATAAAATAAAAGCTACTATTTATTCAATGTTTACTCTAAATATTGGACTAAGTAAAGTGTGCAATATTTAAGACGTGAGGATCACACATTTTTAGAACTAGAAAAAGCCTAGGACAGAGAACACCTTAGCCCAAAAACTGACGGAGACATGGTAGGTAAACATGTATTCATTAATTTAAGAAATATGTATTGAGCTCTTGCATTTTTGCATTGCTCTAGAAGCTATAGATTCAGTGTAAATGACACAAAGCCTTCATTTTCAGGAAGTACATGTCCTAGTAGACAAGCAATAAATAAAAGGATACATGATATTTAAAAAGTAATGCAAAGAATAAAGTAGGGTAAGGGACAGGAAAAGGATGCTACTCTAGGCTGGGTAGTTAAGGAACACTGAGGCAACATTTGACCAGAGGCCTAAAGGCACTGAGAGATGAAGCCATGAGGAACCCAGGTAGAGGCATTGATCTTCCTTTTCTCAGGCAGACCCATATTTCTGTTGCTTCCTCCCACTGAAGGGAGCTGGGCCACAACCCTGGGGGGCTACCAGTGGTGGGGTAAGGCGAGCCTATGACATAGGGTGGGGAAGGAGGCACCAATTCCACTGGCCTGACTCTTGGCCTGGACAGACCTTCCCATCCCCTTGACCACCAGAGAGAGCCAAACTCCAACATCTTGGGTCTCTGGGTCCAAGCTGTCTGTGGAACCCTACTGTTGTTGCTGGTCATCAATTGAACTCTTGCAGGTAAGCAGTGTTTTGTACTGCCCAGGACAATTGCTTTTGGAACTATCGGCTTGGGCAGACTACCTGAGGACATTCCAAGGTTGAACCAAGGTTGTGTTGAACTGGGAGGGACTGAATCCTCCTGCAGTAGGTGCTGGGGAGGGGCAGTGGATCTCAGTTTCCTGTATATCCCCCTAGCTGTGATTGTATCCTTATCTTATGACTCAATAGAATTGGATAGTGGTTGGCTGACTACAGGACAGAGCCAGCTAGCCCTATCACAATACTTCGGTTCTCAGAGTCTGAAAGGGACCTCTGTAAAGCTGTAAGGAAAAAGCTACAATCACTAATCCCCGCTCTTTGGTAAAAGGCTAGTTAACTATATTCCTGGAACCCCCAATTCAACCACACCCTTCCAGTTTTAATACCCAAACTACGAAAATTAAGCATAGGGTGGAACCAGAAGAGGAACTCTGGCAACATGAATAATCAGAGCAAATCAACTCACCCAAGAAATGACAAAAGGGATACACCAGAAGATGCCATTTATAAACAAATGGCCAAAATGTCAGAAATAGAATTCAGAATATGGATGGCAAATAAGATGAATAAATTGGAGGAAAAGATGGATACTGAAATCCAAAAAGTTGTACAAAAGTTGTCTCAAGTAAGTGAATTCAAAGACACATTTACCAAGGATATAGACATAATGAGAAAGCAGATAGCAGAGCTCAGTGAAATGAAAAAATTATTCGAGGAGCTCTGAAACTCAGTAGAATCCCTCAAAAACAGAGGGGAGTAGGCAGAAGAAAGGATTTCTGAAATCAAAGACAAAGCTTTTGAATGTGCCCAAATGTTCAAAGAGGCAGACAGATGAATAGCAAAAACTGATCATTCTATGAGAGAGTTGTGGGACCATATCAAAAGATCAAACATTCGTCTTACAGGAATTCCTGAAGGAGAAGAGGATGGTCCTAAAAGCACAGACACTTTACTCCAAGAGATTTTCAAAGATAATTTCCCAAGCATTATAAGGGATATTGAAATTCAGATAGACAGTTTCAGAACCCCAGCATGACTCAATCCAAATAAAGCATCTCCTAGGCACATTATAATTAACTTCACCAAAGTTAACACGAAGGAGAAAATTCTGCAAGCAGCCAGACATAAGAAAAGCATTATGTACAAAGGGAGAAATATCAGAATGACTGCTGATCTCTCAGCCAAAACTTTGCAAGCCAGAAGAAGTTGGTCTTTGACCTTCAATCTCCTAAAACAAAATAACTTCCACCCTAGGATCTTATACCCAGCCAAACTAAGCTTCATCTATGATGGAGAAATCAAATATTTTAATGACATACAAATGTTGAAGAAATTTGCCACAACTAAGCCAACTCTCCAGGATATTCTCAGTCCCATCCTCAATAACATCCAGCAGAATGTTCCATGGCCAAAGTAAACTCACCCAGAAACTTTTGAACAAAACCTAACTTCCACAGTAGGCTAAAGACTAAAAATACACACTAGACATTTGAAAAACATGGCACCCAAAACACAACCAGGCTTATCAACTCTCTCAATTAACACAAATGGCTTAAATTGTCCTCTAAAGAGGCACAGGTTGGCTGACCAGATACACAAACTCAGACCAGATATCTGTTGCATACAAGAATCTCACCTTACCTTAAAGGATAAAAATAAACTCAAGGTGAAGGGATGGACATTCATAATTCAGGCCAATGGAAATGAGAAAAAAAGCAGGTGTTGCAATTTTATATGCAGATATAATAGGCTTTAAACCAGCAATGGTTAGGAAAGATAAGGACAGTCACTTCATATTTGTCAAGGGAAACACTCAACCTGAAGAGATTTCAATTATTAACATTTATGCACCCAACCAGAATGCCCCTCAATTTATAAAGGAGACCCTAACAGACATGAAAAATTTGATATCTTCCAGCACTATAATAGAGATTTTAACACCCCTGTGGCATAGGGATTGGATAGATCCTCCCAGATTAAACTAAGTAAAGATATTTTGGACTTGAACCTGACCATAGAACAACTTGGCTTAACTGACATCTACAGAACATTTCATCCTAATAAAACTGAATACACATTCTTCTCATCAGCCCATGGAACATCCTCCAAAATTGATCACATCCTAGGTCACAAGTCTAACCTCAGCAAATTTAAAAGAATAGAAATTATTCCCTGTATCTTCTTGGACCACCACAGAATTAAAGTTGAACTCAATAACAAAGGGAATCTTTAAACTCATACAAAGTGTTGGAAGCTAGATAACCTTATGCTGAATGATACCTGGGTCATAGAAGAGATTAAGAAGGAAATTATCAAATTTGGGGAACAAAACGACAATGAAGACATGAATCATCAGAACCTCTGGGATACTGCAAAGGCAGTCCTAAGAGGGAAATTTATAGTGTTGGAAGCCTTCCTCAAGAGAACAGAAAGAGAGAAAGTCAACAACTTAATGGGACATTTCAAGCACCTGGAAAAGGAAGAACATTCCAATCCCAAACCCAGCAGAAGAAAAGAAACAACCAAAATTAGAGCAGAATTAAATGAAATTAAAAACAAAAGAATTATTCAAAAGATCAATGAGTCAAAAGTTGGTTCTTTGAAAAGATTAATAAAATTGATAAATCTTGGCTCGGTGCCTATAGCTCAACTGGCTAAGGCACCAGCCACATACACCTAAGGTGGCGGGTTCGAATCCCTAGCCTGGGCCTGCCAAACAACAATGACGGCTGCAACCAAAAAATAGCCGGGCGTTGTGGCGGGCGCCTGTGGTCCCAGCTACTTGGGAGGCGGAGGCAAGAGACTCACTTGAGCCCAGGAGTTGGAGATTGCTGTGAGCTTTAATGCCACGGCACTCTACCCAGGGGGACAGCTTGAGGCTCTGTCTCAAAAAAAAAAAAAAAAGAAAAGAAAAGTTAGTACACAAAAGTCATAGCTAAAGTCTTTTTTTTTTTTAAGGTTTTTTTTTTTGTTTTGTTTTGTTTTTTTTGAGACAGAGCCTCAAGCTTTTGCCTTGGGTAGAGTGCCGCGGCATTACAACTCACAGCAACCTCCAACTCCTGGGCTCAAGCCAGTCTAGTGCCTCAGCCTTTCAAGTAGCTGGGACCACAGGCGCCCACCACAATGCCCGGCTATTTTTTGGTTGCAGCCATCATTGTTTTGGCAGGCCCGGGCTGGATTCGAACCCGCCACCTTAGGTGTATGTGCCTTAGCCACTTGAGCCACAGGTGCCGAGCCACTAAAGTCTTACAGTGTGTAAAACATGGGTCAAAAATTCACTTACACATTACCTGTTGCCAAAATTTAAAAGCTGAATGATGAAAGCTCATGGCATTTTACTTAAAAGCTTGTGTTGTCACTTACCGTGACTAGGAATATTGAAGTAGTTTAGATTCAAGTGGAATAGATCCATGAACAGCTAGTTCATATTCCCTTTGTACTTATTTCCTGTCTTTGTTGGCTAAAATTTACTTTTATGGTGATGGTTTATGAATTGTCATTCACTTTGTTTATACATCAATGTTTTTTAGTATTACCAATTTCCAGCCAGCACAGTAAAATGAGAGCAGTAAGTGAGATACAAATATTATAAAAACTGAAAGTATACTGTTATTTGCAATTTGCATGTGAATATCTATGTGGAAACTCCAAAATATTACCTGAATAGCTATTAGAATAATTAGTAATCAGTTGTAAATTAAGTCTTAAGAATATTTACTTCAGGCTCGGCGCCTGTGGCTCAAGGGGCTAAAGGACCAGCCACATACACCTAAGGTGCCAGGTTTGAATCCAGCCCAGGCCCGCCAAACAACAATGACAGCTGCAACCAAAAAAAAAAAAAAAATAGCCAGGCGTTGTGGCAGGCATCTGTGGTCCCAGCTACTTGGGAGGCTGAGGCAGGAGACTCGCTTGAGTTCAGGAGTTGGAGGTTGCTGTGAGCTGTGATTCCAGGGCACTCTACCTAGGGGGATAGCTTGAGGCTCTGTCTCAAAAAAAAACAAAAAAAAGAATATTTACTGTATACCATCAATAATCATTTAAAAATATACTACTCGGGAGACTAAGGCAAGGGACTCACTTGAGCCCAAGAGGTTGCTGTGAGCTATGATGCCATACTCTACCAGAGATGACAAAGCGAGACTCTGTCTCAAAAAAATAATAATAATAATAATATAGCTTTTTCCACCATCTTTCTATGCCGCCATAATGGTTCACATGAATGTCCTGGCTGATGCTATTAAGAGCATCAACAATGCCGAAAAGAGAGGCAAACGCCAGGTTCTTGTAAGGCCGTGCTCCAAAGTCATTGTCCGGTTTCTCACTGTGATGATGAAGCATGGTTACATTAGCGAATTTGAAATCATCGATGATCACAGAGCTGGGAAAATTGTGAACCTCGCAGGCAGGTTAAACAAGTGTGGAGTGATCAGCCCAGGGTTTGATGTGCAACTCAAAGATCTAGAAAAATGGCAGAATAATCTGCTCCCATCCCGCCAGTTTGGTTTCATTGTACTGACAACTTCAGCTGGCATCATGGAAGAAGCAAGAAGAAAACACACAGGAGGGAAAATCCTGGGATTCTTTTTCTAGGGATGTAATACATACTGAAAAATAAAATGCCTCAATGGACAAAAAAAACAAAACAAAACAAAATGGAGCTAAAAATTTCCATTCTCAAAAATAATCTAAAGCAAGAATATGTAATCAGTTAAGGACATAAGACTTCCCTAAGGGATATGAAAAGACATTGAGTATTTAAAAAAAAAGAATATCGGCTCGGCGCCTATAGCTCAACCGGCTAGGGTGGCGGGTTCGAGTCCCCAGCCCGGACCTGCCAAACAACAATGACGGCTGCAACCAAAAAATAGCCGGGCGTTGTGGCGGGCGCCTGTGGTCCCAGCTACTTGGGAGGCAGAGGCAGGAGACTCGCTTGAGCCCAGGAGTTGGAGGTTGCTGTGAGCTGT
>CAUYTI010118801.1:0-48346 GCA_963575145.1 Galago senegalensis | reverse complement strand
GAGGGGGGAGGGAGAAGGGAGGGGGGAATGGGAGGAGGGAGGGGGTTTGGTGGGATCACTTTTGAGGTTTGTCTTATAGGGGTACAGGTGAATCTTTCTAAGAGTAGAATGTGAACGTTTTAAAGCAATAACTGAGAAAATAACATGAAGGCTGTGTTCACCAGTTTGATGGAAGTATTTCAGAATGCATGTGAAAACCCCACACTGTACCCCAGAAGAGTATCAATGTACATAGTTAACATTCAATAAAAAAAAAAAAGATTCTTATAGCTTTTCATGACTGCTTGTCCTCTGTCTTTTGAGAGTTAAATTATGACACTTGGCCTTTACTCATCATGCTATAATTAATCATGAGAGTTGAATGGACGAGAACTGTAAGCACAATGCAGGCACCAAAATCATGGAGTTATCCAGTGGAGCTAAAATGAGAGTGTGCGAGGGGGTATTTTATTATATCTATGTCATCAAAACATGGAAAATAATGAGATTTTATAATAAACATGTGAATTACTATTTACAATACCCTAGGCTAAGGCCCGACATCCCATGGCTCATGCCTGTAAACCTAGGATACTGGGAGGCCATGGCCAGTGAATTGCTTGAGCTCAGGAGTTGGAGACCCCATTTCTACAAATAGCCAGGCGTTGTGGTAGGAATCTGCAGTCCCAGCTACTTTGGAGGCTGAGGCAAAAGGATCACTTGAGCCCATGAGTTTGAGGTTACTGTAAGTAATGATGCCAGGACACTTCACTAAGGTCAATAAAGTAAGACACTGTCAAACAAACAAACAAACAAACAAACAAAAAAAACCCAATACCCTAGCTACCATTAGTTTTCACTTATATATATGGTAAAGAAGCCCATGTCTAAATTTACACAGCTGTGCTATTTAGCATCCAAAATCAAAAACCTAAAAATGGGTTGACCAGTACTCTAAGTCATTAATCATACCACTCTAGTTTACTTAACAAAAGAGTTTTGCTAATGAATTGTCCTTGAATCTTCAAATCTTTTAATCTATACATGTCATCATACAATAGGACAAGAAATATCCTTGAAAATGTAATCAACACCTAAGGTATTTTTTTCAGATTCCTTTTAAAAGCCAGTCTTTTTCCTATCTCTGTATTCCAAAATGAATCATTATTTCTGATAAAGATTTAGATTTCTAGTAAAAAGAGCAGAATATACCCAAAACACTCTTTCTTTCACTCAAAGATGTAGAAAGAATGGGCACAAACACTCTCAGAAATCAAGTCAAATAGCTAAATGCCTGTGAATACATCTAGGGAATAGACCCTATAATGGAAAAGCCATACTCTGTAAAATAATTTAAAGAGATTTATTCTGTGCCAAATTTAAGGACCATGACCCAGAGCTATGCCCAAGAAGCCTTGAGCATGTAGACGCGTGGTGGGGTTTCAGTTTGGCCTTACACGTTGGAGGGAGACAAGAATTACAAGTAAAGTCCTAAATCAATTCATGGAAGGCATATTGGTTTGGCCCGAAAAGGTGGGACATCTCAAAGCTGGGGAGGGTTGGGGTGGGTGGGGGACTTACAGGATATGGGTGGGTTTAAAGATTTTTCAGTTGACAATTGGCTGAAAGAATCAGGCTCTTTCTAAAAGACCAGAAATCATTGAAAAGGAATGTTTGAGTTAAGATAAGGATCTGCTAATCAGAGGCAAACTGTTGGACCTGTGCCCACAACCAAGAGGTTTGTTGTGTGTATTGAGGACCTGCAGGTGGGTCTTGCATAGCCTTAGGTCTGTTAGTGAGTCACAAAGGACATCTCTAAGAAGGGGACAGGGACCTGGTAAGACATGTCTGATCTCCTGTCTCAGGACTAGCAACTCAGTTCTAGGGATCCCTCTGGCCAAGGTGGGGGTCCAGTGGGTCAGTCACCGGGGAGAGGGCCTTACAATGTTGATGTAGTTCACAGGCCTGTAGCTCTGTTACTTCTCTTGGAATCATTACGAAGGGCATTAGAACAACCCAATAAATGAACTAAAATAAAAAAATATTGTGTATCTTCAAACATCTCAGATATTCATGGGCTAACAGCTCATTACACAGACTTATTCATGTAGGTAGATTTTCAAAATTTACCCCCATCCCCATGTGCCCTAGGATTCAGAGCTAGCTACCATTTCTTGAAGGCAGATTTCTTGTACAAAGATGACCATACCAGTATCTCCCTTCCTGCGTATCCTTTTCACAATGTTACCGACTCTCCTTCAGAAGAAGCATGTGCGGTCTTCTCTTGGATCCTGACAAAAATGGAGAGTGCAGAAATGGTACTCTATGGCTTGCAGGGCCGATCATAATGTTTCATACATATCTCTTTCTCTCCATCTATCTCTGTCTTTAGATCTCTCTGGCATCCAGCCACTATGCTTGCCCTTGGAACACAGCTGCCATTCATAAGAAAGCCCAGACCATGCCACACAACAAAGGCCACCAGATCTACCTTCAGTGGAACTGAAGTCTTCCCCTAAAAACTAGCATCAGCCAGCCTCGGGGTGAGAGAACAAGTCTTGGGCTCTTCCACATGGGAGCCTGGGTATTGCTGACGACAGTTGTTTCTCATGTTCTCTGCCTGAATTCCGTGCCCACACAGTGGCTGACCACCATACATGTTTGCTTTATACCACTGAGTTTCAGAGTATTTGTCAGGCACTATTAAGAACCTTTCACAGTTTCCCTCTTCAGAATTTACCTAGCATTACTTATTTTGGCCTCTGGAGCTCAGGACAAGAACATAAATTACAGATATGAATTTTTCTCAACATTTTATTTTCCTTAGGGAATAATGTAAATAGAGAGACACCATCCCTGCCCCGCTGCCCTTTTCCTTTGGTATCTTTTGTCAGTATATATTTACTACTTAACTTCATATAAATAAATTATGGGCATTTTTCACATCTAGTGTTTCTTAGAATAATTTTTCATTAAGATTTATTGTATCTATTAGGTGTGGGTGAGGCGGGGAGAGTGTTTCTGCTCATACCTGTTCCCATATTCTTCTCAAGTTCAAGGTTTAATTAGCTTCTGCTTTCCCAAGCTCCTGAAGCAATGTACCCTCCCCCCCACAGTGAGGCCCCACCTCCATCCGCCCATAAACACTCCTTGTCAAAATAAGTGAACTTCTAAGACATGTCTATGCACTTTCCAAATGAACCAGAAGCTAGCTGTATGGAAAGTGAACTCCAGTCTGAATACATAAATCTTGGGGTTTTTTAGTTTAAGTTACTTGAAAGTAGACTTTTATATAAATTCCATTGTCATGTAAAGACATATTATAAGCTAGCCTTGGCTAGCCTTATTTCTATGAATAAATTAATATTATTGGAGTCATTTAGCATTTTTGTCATAATGCCCTTTTTCCTGACACCAATAATACACTCATCTAAATGGCAACACAAACCACAATTACTGCGGCTGTTTTTCCTGACCGTACGTTTGCATTATTTCCATTAGACCCTGATTCATCACTCCTTCACTGACTCCATGAATCCAGTAGATTTGACTTCCTCACTTGAGCTGTCCAGCTTGCATTTTCATAGATGACAGCATGAGGCGCAGACTCAGAGCAGGCACCGGGGGGTAAATTTTAGTGCTGTGTGAAAATTACTGTCCTTGCAGGTTCTGCTGAGCCCAGCTTAATTCCTTTGTACCGTGATTTACTAGAAACAGCCATATACAACAGGATCTGTTTAATCAGGCCAGTGAAGATGGAGTGAGTTTTTGTAAATAGTTATTTTCAGAGTGGGGCAGCAGCCCTTCTCACAAGTTAAACACCTCATTGTTATGTAGTTCTACCCTCCTGATAAATGAGCAAAACTTTCCTTCAATCTTCTATATTTTCATATCTGTTTTCTGCTGCCATTTTTCTTATTTTTCAATTCAATGAACATCTGGTGACTTAAACTTTCATGACTATATGACATCTTATTTCTAAAAGACGAGAAACTGCCCACCACTAATTATATCAAGGACATGTGTGCAGTTCAAGGTACAGGAGCAAAGAAGTCTTTTTCCCACCTCTCTCTGACTAATATCAGTAAAATTTTATTTTAACCTTTTAAAGGTAAATTATTATTATTAGGCAACATTTTGTTGGCCTTGTCTTAAACACTCTATGTTTCATTTTATTATTATAACAGTATGGGTACAATTATTAAACCCATGTTACAGATGAAGAAAATAAAGCTTAGAGATACAAATTAATTTGTCTGGAGACAGAGAACCAGGAAATGGTTGGGTCATGAGAAAAACATAGATTCATCCCCCACCACGAAGTCTTAATTACCCAAAGTAACCTACAGAGTCATTGCAACCCCCATTAAAATACCAAGGGCCTATCTTAAAGGTCTTGGAAAATAGTTTTACATTTTTTTGTGGAACCAGAAAAACACCAAACAGCTAGTGTAATTCTATGAAATAAGCACAAATCTGTATGCACATTACCAGACTTCAGGTTACACCACAAATCTGTAGTGATCAAACAGCATGGTATTAGCACAAAAAACAAGAAATATAGATTTATGGAACAGGACAGGAGTTAGAAATTCTTATAACACGATGTTGACATATTGAGTGGGCCATTATTAAGAGTGAAAATGATGCAGATTCTCCTATTAATTTGTTGACTTTTTAAAAACAAATTGAATCTGGCTTTTAGAGAAGACTTGCTGAGTTCCACAGACCATATCCAACGTAACTGATATAAAAAGAACATGAAATGTTTTTAATTCATAAAGAAAAAGGTAGAAAGGAAGAAACAGTGGGTGCTATAGGGGAGAAAATAAATATCCAACAGACTGAAGCTGCCTTGTTTTGTCTCCATTCTTCAGTTAGCTTGTTCATTTCTCTAAATTTCTATAGTAATGTCAGTTCTTGGATCTAACATGATGGATATTTATGATAAAAATGGGATCAAGATCATCATAGGAGCTTGGGGAAAAGATAATTTGTGGTTAAAGATGCAAGATGGCAATCAAAGGCATTATCTCAAAATTCAGCTTAAAATACAAAATCAAAAGGATGCCCAGGCTACTTATGGCAACCCGCAGGACCAGGGCTGAGGTTCCCGCACAGACACAGTCAGAGGATAGAAAGGAAGGCTCTGTGCGCCACTCTTCTTGGATTTAACAATTTAGTCTGTGGGAATTAAGAGTCACTGGCAATATTTAAGCAAGACAGTGACAGATCAAATAGGAAACCTGGGTAGAGTAACTTGGAAGAGCCTGAAGGTTTACCGGCTCGGCATCTCTCTGGGGAGACAGACCGAAAGGAAGTGGGAATTACCAAGGGTAGGAGGGGAAGAAACTAAACTGAGATCTTTTAATCATAAAAGAGTTTAACATTTCCCAAACTAAAAAGTTGAAATATGCCCACGTGAGCCCCCCTCCTCAACCTCTAGGCTCACCTTTCTCCCACTGGTGTTTCTCACACACCCTTTCCCACCTGGAGACAAGAAGGCACAGGAAGTGCTCAGTTTGCAGGTGGTGCAGCCCCAGAAGGAGGTAGATTCTCTCCTGCAGCATCAGTTTCTCCCCTGAGAAAGGACTTGGATTGGTTTCTTTGAGTGTCTCCTGCCCACAAGTCACTACGCTCTTTGGGGGAGGGGCGATCAGGTCAATCAATGTGACGCTCTCATTGACCCTTTTGGCTGGAAAATGAAGAAGCAATAATCAATGAAATCGTGTTTACTTGCTTACTTTGAATCTACTAAGAGTCAACGTGGACTCTGCACTGTTTCATCATTTATAGAGCATATGTATTGTTTATGAATAACGAGTACTCAACAGAACCCGTGTCCAAGCCATTTAATAAGTCAATAACAACTATAATGCCACTTTCATAGTTAGAGGGATGCTAATCCCTAACTACTTCTGGCTTTAAAACCTGTCAAACTCTGTAAGAAAGACTGAACTTATGGGTGGCACCTGTGGCTCAAAGGAGTAGAGCACCAGCCCCATATACTAGAGGTGGGGGGTTCAAACCCAGCCCCAGCCAAAAACTGTAAAAAAAAAAAAAAAAAGAAAGAAAGAAAGAAAGACTGAACTTAACAAGTATTTCTCCTCCTCCTTGCTTAAGCAAATAGGAAATACACACATACATACATACATATATATGTATATATATATCATTTTCCTATGAATTTCTCAACAATGATATCAGATCTGGCTTATTTCTAAGGTTGCATTGTTAACTATTTTGTTATTCTCTGATTATTTTTAAAAATACCTTTTAATAAAGGACATTGTCTTTCTTGGAGAAGAACACACCATTCGGTTAATATGCTTACCATTCTTCTTCTTATTTTACTGCTTTCTTTGCTTTCACTTTTTATTCATCTATTTGTACAAAGTCACATCACATGGGTTTGTTTTATTCTATTTTATGCTTGTTAAACGCATGGGAAAGAGATGGAGGCAGAGGCTACATAAGCTTCCAATCAAGCCAGTCCCCAGGACTGGTGAATGGTAGCCAATTTGTGCAAAGATAATTTGTCCATAATACTTTGGTCTTCTTTGCCCTTCACACCAATAGTTAAAGCTATGTGAGGACACACTTTGTCTGATCAAATCATGAAATAAAGCCCCTTTGTTAACTATGTATTCTGGGGTTGGTTTGTCAGGGTACAGATCAGACAATTACTCCGATATTTTTCTGGGACCCAAGACAGAATCCAGTTGCTTGGATTTAATCCAGTATAGCCTTATTTGTGCTTGTCATGAACTTGTCTACACCACACCCTCCTATTTGCGTCCTCTCAAAATGGTCCTCATGATAAGCTGGATAACTGCTAATAGTTTATTAAGGAAGATTTATAATTGTAAGCTATTATGGAGATATTTTGATACATGAAAGGTACATTTAAAAACAACTCTAGCAGAGTAAAGAAATAAAATATCAAACAGATGATCACGTTATGAAACCTCAAAAAAAAAATCCACTAAACCTCCTCAAAGACCTTATGTAGAAGCCAAGGAAAAATGTTTACCGCCTCTCAAGTCCTCTGAAACCGGTCCTGCTCCTCCAGCACCTCCGGCATGTGGCTTTGGCTTCTCCACCCTCTCACACCCCTTCCTCTCTTCCGCTCCTTTTCCCGAGTTTCCCCCTCAGGGTTCTGCTCCTGGTTCTATATCAAACACGAAAAAATAAGACTGAACATCTCCCCTGTGTTTTTCTAGCTCTATAGAAGAACTCAAAACCCCTGCTCTAGAGATGATTGGAAAGCGTTACCCTAACTTTTAAAAATATATAAGCATGTTTCCCCCAAACAGACAGAAATCAGTGACAGAATTCAGGATTTTGTTAGATAATGATTGTTCTGGAGCACTGTTTTTGTAGCATCAAGTCCCTTTCATTTTAGGACCTTAGACGGGAAAAATGACAAGAGGGGCGCAGTGGGAAATGCCAGAGGAAGACTGAAATAATCAAGCTGTGCGTGAGTTAGAAAATGCCTTCCAGAGTGTGTTTCTAAAAGAAACGTAGGCCACTTAGGAAACCTTTCCTTAAAGTTCAGACTGGGCAAATATGTGAACAAAATGATAAACAAAATTAAACAAATTGAAAGAAAAATGAATATATTTTGAAAACAGGCTTCAGAAACATGTGAAGCCATGCTCTGGGATAAACACAGAACTGAAGTAAATACAGACTTGTTCCTCTTTAAAAGGGGTTAAAATATGAAAAAGAAGCCTTAAAAATGCAATTAGAGATTTCCAATTCAGAAGATCTTGAAAATATGGGGAACGTTTTCAAAAAGCCCTAGAAAGTATTTGTAAATTATGTATCTATAGAGCACTGCTATTAAGAATATGTAAGAATTTGTAAAGCACAAGAACATAATGGACAATCCAACTAAAAAATGGGCAAAGTGTTTAAATAAACATTTCTCCAAAGATGGTCTACAAAAGGCCATTAGGTGCTTGAAAATCTCCTCAGTGTCCCTAATCATTAGGGAAAAGCAAATTAAAAGCCTTCTGTGTTTCCACTTCATACTCATTAGAATAGCATTTTTCCCAAAATAGAAAACAACAGGTGTTATCCTCCAGGGGTGGGAAATTGGAACCCCCATAAATTCCTGGTGGGACTGTAAAATGTGCAGTTACCATGGGAGGCCGTGTGGCACTTCCTCAAGATTCCGAACACAGAATAACTACAAGATTCAAGAATTCTACTTTTAGTTATATAACCACAAAGAACTGAAAGCAGAGATGTGAGCAGATAATCGTACCTGAAAGTCAACAGCATAGCAATAGTCAAAAGGTGGAAACACCCCACAGGTTCACGGAAGGTGACTGGATAAGCAAAATGTGGTGCATACGTACAATGAAATATTATTCAGTCTTAAAAAGGAATAAAATTCTGACACCTGCTACCATGAGGATGAACCTCGAAAACACTATGCAAAGTGGAGTAAACCTGAAACAAAAATTCATAGACATAAAAGCATCCTAGTGGACACCAGAGCGCCAAGGAGCAATGGGGAGTCACTAAGAGTCACAGAATCTCAGTTTGGGCTGATGACAAAATTCTGGAGAAATAGGGTGGTGGCTGCACAACAGTGTGGACGTACTTCATGCCACTGAATTTAACATTCTAAAATGGTTCAGATGATAAATTTTATTTCATATACACTTTACCACAATGAAAATGTCCTAGAAAGTAAGCAGGCTAAAGAGAAAAAAGTGTGTTGCCTTCTACATTTGAAAAGAAAAAAATCCCTGGATCCCATATAGCAGCCTTGGATCAGCCCACATGTATATGTTAAAAGGAGGAGGGCCCTGGGCGCCCTGGCTCGTACCTGTAATCCTAATGCTCGGGCCAGCCTGGGCGGGAGGATAGATTTTGCTTAGGAGTTTGAGACCAGCTTGAACAAGAGCCAACCCACATTGCTGCTAAGTAGAAAAACTAGACAGGTGTGGCTGAGTGTGATACCGGCAACTGTAGTCCCCATTACTCAGGTGGCTGAGGAAAGAGGATTTGCTTGAGTCCAGGAGTTGGGGTTGCTGTAAGCTATGATGATATCACTACCCTCTACGTGGGGTGACGGACTGAGCTCTGTCTAAAACAAAACACAAATAATAGAAAAAGAAAAAAGCACAACAACAATAATGAATTCTGATAAATTATATCTTTATCAATGATATCCTCATCAGTGATTATCCTTAACAGGTGGGAAGCTGATGAACATTCAGGAAAAAGCGATGATAATTTTATTTCTATAAAACCATAACTCAACCCGGTCATACTTTCTTTATGATGATTGTTCATGATATTTGTTTTTTAGGAATGCTACAAATCAAATCCCCAATGAGATCCGAACATCCTATCTACTATTAAAAAATGACGAAAAGTTCTAAATGTTCAGAGCTATAAAAAAAAAGAGAAGAAAGTAAAATATGTCACACCAAATTGCTCAACAATGATTCAAAGGCAAGTATAAGGAGAAATTATGAAATGCAGTACAAATCAAATTTCTACAAGTTATACATCAACGTCTCAGATAATCATCATCTTTGGCTGTAAACTTGGATGAGAGATAAACAAAAGGGAAGATTCTGAAAAGAGTTCCCTCACTCTCGGGAAAAGATGGATTGCCCTGTAACCATGACAATTAACCACCAGATATCCTTTTAATCACATATAATAGATCAATGACAACTCAACTCATGACATCAGTTTTTAAAGCCATTACAGGACTAGTAGAGAACAGGCCTGTGTTCTGGTGAGCAGATTCATGAAATCTGTGGAATTTTATCCAGGGAAGACCTTTGGTTTTAAGAAAAATAAATAAATTAATTAAGAGATAAAAATTTTATTACAGAAAGTTCAAAAGTACTTTCCGGAATTTCTCTTAAGAAAAACAAAAAAGTCAATGTTTCGCAGAGCAGTCCTGTCTTCAGGGAATTTTCAGGTTTAAATGCTGCCAGCCATAAGCCCTCTCTGATGTCTTTTCTTGCTCTGATTCTGCCATGTGAATGCAGAATTTATCTAATTTCTTGAATGTATCTAAATTCCTGAATAGCTTTGCCTGAATTTATATGAGAGAAAACCAAATAGTAAACCTTACATAGAAGATGACAATTGTGAAAAATATGGTATCGTAGGTTCCAGACGTTTTTTCTTGAATTTGATGATAACATGGAACACCCACTGCCTCGTCTCCCAACACAAAGAAATTATAAGTAGCTAAGTCATGAAAGCCTTTGCAGGAGAGAAAAACCAACATAACATTTAACATTGTTCTAAGGAAAGGGAGCAAGGAACCAAGGACAGATCACTTAATAGTCGGGTTTGAAGAATCTTTGACCTTGACCCATTGGTTTTTGCAAATTCATACCCGTATCAATAAAATGTTAAAGCCAAGAAGATGATCTCATGTTAAAGAGGACATAACATTTTATTTTTCCCAAGGTAGTGGAAGGATTGGAAATCATGCAGATGATGCACAAACCCAGACATATTAACACACTCTTGGAAGGAGAAGTAATGTGCTCGTGATCAGAGAACATTTCCTTAAATGTTATTCAAATTTAATTTCCATTTTAGTAATGGCCACTTTCCCTGATCTTTAAGTGATTCACAACAACTGATTATGCCATATGAAAACCAACGAGTTGGCTTTTTTATATTGTTATAATTTAAGAGATAATAAATGCACTTAATAATTTGAAATGTTTCTTTAATGTCTTTGTTAACATTCTTTTGGCTAATGAGCTGTTTTTAAATTGCATTCCTCCTTGGAGAATATGCTTAAATATAGTCTTTCCTTCGAACTAATTATAACAACAATGCGCCTAAACTCAAATACAGGATTAGTTTTTCTTAAAACTATAGAAAAAGTAGAAAATACAGAGTTTGAATAAAAGAAAAAATATACCACATAATTCCTAGTTATCTCAGATTTGTCTTCTTTGAACTCCCAGACCATGCTTGATACTGAGTTCAAAACTGAGTGGGTTCCCCCAGCCTTTATTATTGACGTAATTGTAGCATGCACCTTAATGAGGAAATCAACAAACTACCTCTACCACTGTGTAAGCTGTGCATTCGAAGACAAGAATGTACTTGCTCTATCCAATCAGCCTCCCAACAAGAATTAGCACACTCAACAGGACATTATACTGTGGTGTGTTAAATAAAATCAAAAGGTATGTTTTAGCACCCTGAGTCTGAAGGGCCAAGACCTGTTACAAACCATGAGTCTAAGCTAAGGGAAAGGAGCTGTTTCCAAAACCCAAAGAAAGAGTAATTAGCTATAGAAAAAGAATACCCCTCCCCCCAAAAAACAGTTGTCCTCAGTGTAAGACCACAGCTACTACTCATGACCTAGCACGTAGGGAACCCCAGGAAAAAGGTTTCAATTCTCAGTCTTCTCTGATTGCACAAGCTCAGTTGGGAGGTTGGGGACAGTGGGGCTAGGTGAGACAGTCCATGGAATTCTGCACACACAAAGGAGAAGGGAGGCTCAGACCTAGAGGAGCTTACCCAGCACATGCCCCCTGCTGTTCTTCCCTTTCAGAGGAATTCCTCCCCACCTGGCAGCAGGGACACCTACTCTACTGAGGCTGTCCTCTTTCAGAGGTCAGCTGCTCTCCAGCCCCAACGCTGATAGCACGGTGTTGCTTCTCACATGGAGAGTGGCTCAGTGTGACCTCGTCACGAGCAGAGATAATCTCTCATTAATCAATGTTTCCCCAGCACCTGGTAGGGCACCTGGCATAAAAAGTGTACACTAGAAATGTTGTGGTTTGAGTAAGTGAATAATCTATAGGGATAATCAGCTTGTTTGTTGTAAATTGAAGCCCAGTGTAATCTATCTAGATGTCAGCCTTATACAACCACCTACCCAAGGGACAGCTAGAAGTGACCCACTTGACTCACCCCTTTGACCCCTATCCCTCTGTCACACTGTGAGTCACAGAGCTGGCAACTGTTTGCTTTGACCCTATGGATTAGAACTCCCTGTGAGAAGCCTGCTTGTGTGATACCCTGACCCCAGTAAAGGCTTGGCCCACATGTCCCTTGCTCCCTGTCTGCTGCTTAGACCATGTGTGTCCTAGATGCCTCCTCCTGTCCTCCTGGCCCTGCAAGCTGTGCTGCCCGCTACTCTCTGGGATCTGTAAGTAATAAACTGCCTCTGATATTTCCCATGTTATGTTAGGCTTCCTCCTTTGTGTCATACCTGACCAGCATACCCAATTCTCGATCTTTTGCCTCTCAGGATCCTCTGAAAGAATGGCTAACTTTTTAGAAATGAAACGGACATGACTCAGAAAAAATCACAAGGGTAACTTCCAGTATAAAGCTTCCTGTGAGAGGATACCTGGTCACAAGTAGGACAATTTGTACACATTGTGAACACCCACAACCGAATCCCTTTAAACCCTGCTGGAAACTACTGTCATGAGAGAGACCTCAAGACCAAACCAGAAAAACAAAATCAAAATAGGAAAACTCAGCTCTAGGGTATAAAAAACTTCAAATATTAGATAAAGAATAAGACAGGAGGCAGATCTGGTGTATTCGTTTCCTTTTGCTGCTATAACCAAGTCCCCAAACTTGGCATCTGCAGCCACACACCTTTGTGATCTCAGTTATGGGGATCTGGGACTCAAAATGAGCCTCCTGGCGCTAGAATCCAGCTGTCAGCAGGGCTGCATTCCTTGCTGGATGTTTGAGGGTGAACCTGATTCAGCGCCTTTCCAGCTGTTAAAGACTGCCCACCATCCTTGGCTCTGCCCCCGTCCTCCATCTCCAAAGCTGATGACAGCTGCCCACATCACTCTAGCACCAAGTCACCATGACTCTGACCCTTCTGCCTCTCTCTCCCACATTTCAGGACTTCTGTGATTACATTGGACCCACTAGGATAATCACATTGACCCACTGGGATAATCTAAAATAATCTCCCCATCTAAAGGTGAGCTAATTAAAAACACTAATTGTATTTGCAAACTTGATTTCCTTTGCCACGTAACATGGGCATTAGGAGGTACATCTTTGGGGGTGGCATTATTCTGCCTACAACATCTGGATCTAAAAAATATAAATTATCAAATTATAATGTTGATAAATTAAATGCACCTTGAAGATATTGTTAATTTCTTTTGATTAAAAAATTATAATGCCTGTTTAAGCCCATAGTTTTAAAATTTTTCATCTGTGTATTTGTTCTAACTAGAAACAAATGATTCCAGACAACTCTGAGGAAAATCACTCTCACATCCCCCCTTGAACTCAGGAATAGAAAGTAACTAAGCAACAGAACACATCCTCCTCAGTTTCCCAGCCCTTCTCTACCTGCAGCGTTAGAGGGGGGCTGCTAAGACACACCTCAGCCTTCAGACACTATTTAGTTTCTATATCTTTCAAATAAACGCCGATTATAGGACACACACAAGGCCAGGGAACTACATGCTTGTGGGCACAATGTAAGGGGGGTCACCGTTCACATTCCCTCCCTCCCCAGAAGAAATGGGGAGAGGGGAGGGGAGCCTCAGCTCACCCGCTGGACAGTCTCCAGGGCAGCCTGGTCTGAGAGCCCTTCTGGTCATAGCCACACCCACTGCCCTGCTCAAAGCACAAAGGGAGCTGGTGGTGCACCGAGGTAATGTGTATAGAAAATGGTGATGTTAAGCTAAAGGCACAGCCCAATAAAAATGTATAAATTTAGTG
Source organism: Galago senegalensis (assembly GCA_963575145.1). NCBI lineage: Eukaryota > Metazoa > Chordata > Mammalia > Primates > Galagidae > Galago > Galago senegalensis. The sequence continues at coordinate 34,648 of CAUYTI010118801.1, read as the reverse complement.
GGGTGGGGGAGGATTCTCACCTCCAAAAAAGCTGCCTCAACAGCCAAAGCAAGGTCAGGTTGAAATCAGGAGATGTAGAGAGAGCCTGTGATACCTCTGAAGACAGAGCAATACACCCCCCCCCACCACCACCAGGGCAGGGACAGACAGCAGCCCACACAGCCAGGCCCTGAAGGAGCAGAGGCACCGGCTGTTTGCTGTGTTTGAGGAGGACACGGCACCTGAAAGAGGGGCGGGTGCCTTTTCAGAGGAAAGCTTTACAATCCACAGTGAGCAGGCATGAGAAGTGATGAATGGGCCGTGAAAGGTGTAAACCAGGGCACCCCTAAACAAGGCCACAGAGGAGAGGTTCAGGCCAGGATTATTTGCAAAGGGAGGATGATTCACCTGGGCAGTGTAGTGAGGGCATCTGCACCTGTGGGCAGTTAGAGACTCCTTTTATGTGGGGCAGTAGGCGGTGGGTGAATTCCACAGCTTGCCTGGAAAGTGAGGGTCTTTTGGCTTGAACTTCTCAGGGGATGGACTAGCCAGATCCTTTGTGGTTTTGTCTAGGAGGAGAGAAGGAAGGGGAGGAGGGGAAATGTTTGTGTGTCTGCGTTAGGCTCCCAAACGGGCCCAGAGGAGAGAGGTATGGGTTTAGCAGAATATCAACTAAAAATAACGATTTCTAGTGTTTGTCAAGCATTTCTAAGCATTAAACACTGTTTTGAGCTTTACAAGTGCTCGCCCGTGTAATCCCCTCAACAGTGGAAAGGCATGAGCTGTAGTTTTAAGCTCATCCCATAGATAAGGAAACTGAAACTCATAGATGTGAATTAAATTTGCCAAAATTATAGAGCTAATGAAAAAAGAAGAAGGAAGGAAAGGAAAGAAGAGAGAGGGAGGGAAGGAGGGAAAAAGGAAAGAAGAAAAGAAGGGAGGGAGGAAGGGAGGGAGGGAAGGAGGGAGGAAGGAGGGCAGGAAGGCAGGCACCCAGGCAGGCCTGCCCATCTTCTCGCCCCTCTGCTGCACATTCTGTCTTATCATACTCTAACATTTATTAAAATTCCAGTATACTCCAAAATGAAATAATCCTTCTTACTTTTTTTTAAATTTAAAATGTGTTCTGTTCATTACAGTTGCACCGTATTTGACTTTACTCCTTTGTAAAGCAAATCCATGGGCTCTAACACTTGCCAAGGGCTTCTAAAGAATTTATGGAAGCACAAAATAAATCAAGTTCTGGGGAAAATTCACACAAGAGAGCAGTGCACCCTTGGTGCCGTCAATGTCTGCTCAGCCCTCCGATAGCGTCTCTTTATTTACATTCATATCCTGGGGGTGTGGTTTTGAAAATGGGGGGGGAGTGGAAATCCTGGTGGGAGGGTATTACGTGGAAAGAATACAACATTAGAGGATGAAGTCCCGTCCACTCACCGTGGAGTCTTGTGTGGGTTGAAACCTGGGAGATTGATTCAGATGCTCTGACTCCTGGACTCGTGCCCACCTGAGGAGCTGCCCTGAGGTCCAGAGTCGCACAGAGGACCAGCCTGGTCAGGGCAGGCCCTTCCCATCTTTCAGTCTCTTTCCTGCACCACGCAGCAGACCAACTCCAGTCTGCAGTATTCTCAGGGGTCTGTAACAGAAGACCCTCCAGGAATTTTGCAGGCCGAGCTTGTAGGCCAGTGGTGATTGATAGAGAAAGACAGAGGGTCAGGGGACACCCAGACACCATCTCAAGACTTCCAGAATTTACCAAGGTGGGTGGTTGGGGGACTTGGGGAAAAGAGCTGACTCTTATTCACTACACGGGGACCCGCCCACAGGGAACTACTGATATCTCCTTATTTCAGAGGAGGCTGGCACTAACCTGGAGCAGGTCCCATGATCTATTGGCTGAGATGGTTTATGCCACTTACATTGATGGGCTTCCCCTTCTAATAAAGGATCTGTGTCTTCTGAGCACCCCTCACATTCTGAAAAGGTTTCACAAAAGACTAAAAAGAGAGAGAGAGAGATAATTCCCCAAACACCAGTAAAAACACTTGGAAACAGGATGGAAATGTAAACTGGGATAACCTTTGCAAAGGTCAAGTTGGCAATCAAGTAAAAAATGTCAAATATGCCCATAACTGTGACCCAGGAACTTCATTTATAGGAGATATCCTGAGAGCTACTTACAAACAGACTGTATTATGTTTCTAGTAATGCCACATGGAAACCACCTAACCTTCCCCAAATAGAGATCGTACATTCCAGACATGGAAACTAGAATCCACTTAATGTGAAGAAAAAGAATACCTTACAGCTGATCACATGGGAAACATTCAGATCGGTTAAATGGTATTCAAATCTGTTATAAAAAATCATATATTCCTAATAAAACCAACAACAAATGTCAACAGTCAGGTTCATAGAGCAGACTCTTCTCCTCATCTACATATTAACACATCAGCCTTTCTTCCTAAGCGAATCTCTTTGGAATTATAACCTTAAAGAAATACAGTTCCCAGCCTCCTTGCACCTGGGGTTTAGCCAGAGAGACGGGCCGGTCAGCAGTTGTCAGGGCATCTTTGATGCTCTTCTGCAGAACCAGACGTCCTCATCCTCCCCTCCCACCCTCCATCCTGCCTTCCCTTCCTCCTGCAGTAGTGGGAGAGAAAAACACTTGCTAACAAGAGAGGAGTCGAAAAGCCACAGGGGGCTGCCCTGAAGACCTTGGGAATACCTGGAACGTGAACTTTCAGCCTTCCCACATGTGACACCCAGCCTCTATGGCTAACCCACTCTTTCCTGGGTTTCTGTGATGTCCTAATATCCTTAACCAATACAAACACTTTTGTTCATTTTAAAATGTAGATAAGAAAAATTTAATTTGAAAATTCTCTTGTTATTTATGTAACAAAAGATTTTAAATCATATAATCATATAAGCAGCAAAGCCTGTGTCTACACAATCCCCATGAGATTAATAAGGGAGGTGGCAGCGGTGGGTTGGGTCCAGATTTTCACAGGCGTTGTAGGTTTACACTGCCTCCCCTCCCCGATAAAACAAGTGACCCAGGTTAAACATTCTCTCCTGTTCACCTCGCTTCACTTTGGCCTCATGGCTTCCTTCATTTGCTATATTCCTCCACAGAGTCCAATTTACTTGTCAGAACACAACCTGTAAGTCTTTGGACAGCACACGGGGGTGCACCTCAGTCTTTTCCTTAACCCTATCTCTACCTGCCTGAGTTTACTCTTTCCCTGGCCTCTCCATCTGCCTTCCTCTCTGTCTGCCTTCTTTTCCCAGCCTTATTCCAGCCAGTGGGCCTCCCGTTCAAGAACATGCCTTTTCTTTTGTTTTTGAAGACAGAGTCTCACTTTGTCATCCTGGGTAGAGTGCAGTGGCATCACAGCTCACAGCAACCTCTAACTCCAGGCACAAGCAATTCCCTTGCCTCAGCCTCCCAAGTAGCTGGGACTATAGGCGCCCACCACAACTCCTGACTATTTTTAGAGATGAGGTCTCTGTCTTCCTCAGACTGGTCTTGAACCTGCAAGCTCAGGCAATCCACCTGCCTTGGCCTCCCAGAGGATTACAGGCATGAGCCACTGTGCCCGACCCAGGATGTGCCTCCCTAGCCCCTTCTGTCATATCTGTAAATATGTCCCTATGTCCCTTCACAGCTGCATGCTTCCCATGGTCCATATTGCCTCATCTTCAACTTTAAAGTATTTCTATATCCAGAGACATGAAATACAGGTGTGAAAAAGCCTTCGGTATCCTTTCTTAAAAAATCAAACCTGGGAAAATTTCTTTTCACACATTCTTTTGTTTATCCAGAAATACTTCAGTTAAATTTATTTTGACTTTTAGACATATCTTATTTCCTTGGCAAGGCAGTGGCTTGAAATAAAAATAGGCATTTCTGTTGAAATAAATAAATTATGGGCATTTCTGCTGAAGTCTCTGAAAAATCAAATATACAGTCTGTTTCTAGACCTAAAATCATATACTTCTACATCTCACCTCTCTTTCATTATGATAATAACCATTATCCTACATATTAATTTTACATGTGCAATGAACATGTAACTGTTTTCATTTTTACTTGAACCAACTATTTATCTTTTAGGGAGATAAACAGTGAGAAAAAAATGTTTTTGCTATTTATCCACACATGTACTCTTTAGAGTATTCAACATTCTTTTCTTTATGACCATTTTCTTTCTTTCTTTCTTTTTTTTTTTTTAGCACTTTCTTCTATGGAGAAAGTCTGTTGGCAGTGAGTTTCACTGTCCTTTGTTTGCATAAAAGTTCTTATTTTAATCATTTTTAAAACATATTTTCAAAATAATGTATAGTACATGTAATGTATAATAAAACATATTTTCTAATAATTTTAGATTGGAAGGATTTCTTTTTCAGAACTCTGAAAATTTCATCCCATTGCCCCTGTCAGCATAGTTCCTGCTGGAAAGTCTGCTGTCATCTCAGCTTTGTTCTTCTGTATAAGGGATCATTTGCCTTTAGGTGCTTTTTTTTTATCACTAGTTTTCAGAAATTTGGATATAATGTGATTTCTTGTCATATTACTCATGTTTCCTCTTTGCATGACTTGTTGATTTTCAAGGGTATGGTTTTATAGTTTCTTTCAAAATTGACTGATTTTTAGCCCAATATTAAAAAGTATATTTTCTTCTATTCTTTTGAAATTGTGTTTACATATATGTCAGGCCATTTGATATTGCTACACAGGCTACTGACTGTCAGCTTATTTTCCCTTGTTTTCTCTCTCTTTACCTAATTTGAATACTTTTTATTGCTATGTCTTTAAGTTCACTGATGTTTTCTAAATTGTATATTTTACTTACCTATTGAATTTTATATCTACAATTTTCCTTTCTTACTTTATATTTGCACTACATGTCTCATTATGTTAATATTGTTCTTTATACTCTTGAGCTTTGAAAGCAAATTATAGTTACTGCTTTACTTCCCTTATCTGATGATTTCGTTACATTCTTTGATATTTCCAGTTTTTAAAAATGGATCATTCTCACCATGAGCCGTGTTTTATTATTTATTTTCATGTTTTGCATGTTGTTTATGGATGCTGAAATTGCATATTTACATTGATTAATATTGGATTTTATTTTTTTCCTGTGTAGAGTGTTTAATTTGTTCTGGTGAGGAATTATACTATTTAATTGGCTTGTCTATCTCAATCAAGATTGATTTTGTTTTTTCTTGAAATAGAGACATAGCATACATATTTTATCTTTATAGAATAGGTTTCAACATGTATTTTTTTATTCTAGATTCCTCCACATCACCATTCTTTTTAACATGGAATACTTATTTCCAGGGGTAGCTCAGAATTGGTTGCTACATAAGCATGGAATTCTTGAGTAGTAAGCACAGACTGTGCATCTTTATGTCATGGTTGGAACTATTTCCAAGTACACGACCCATGAGAAATGGAGTTCCTCTAACACAGGAGTGTACTCTCCTTGGAGAGAATCGTCTGATTCTAATTTTCCCTCCATTTCTCACCTGTGTCTAACTCTAACAAAATGGAGCTGGGAGGCCATGAAGAATGAACCCTCATGTACATTTGTCTGGTGATAGGAATTCTCATAAGAGACTCCTCCAAAATGGCAATATTGCACAAAGACCACCACAACCTTGCACAAAGACAATTTCTATGAGGATGCCTGTTTAGTAACTGCCTATTTCACTGATGGACTGATTCCAACCTTGTTAGTAATTCTTGTAGGCACAGATACATTTCAAAGTTACTCAGGCAGACACCTTCATTTTGTCTTCCAAAACTCTCGCCTTCCTTTGCCTCTCTAGATGGACCTATGGTTCACCACAGCATGTATAGCCCAGATTTCATATGCCTGCTATTCTTGAATAAATTATTTGTTCTGGAGACCTAGTCTCTGTGATGTTTATTTAGCTTCATATACCTCATTCTAATTTGCACAATCTTCTGTTTTTATAAACTATTTACTTTAACGGACATTAGATTTCATTGGTAGAGCTTTCTGGATGAAGAATTAGGTGTCTGGGCAGCACCTGTGGTTCAAAGAGTAGGGCAGTGGCCCCATATACTGGAGGTAGCAGGTGCAAATGCAGCCCTGTCCAAAAACTACAAAAAAAAAAAAAAAAAAAAGAATTAGGTGTCACAGATTTTTCTGTAAATTTCTTTTCTTTTTTTTGTTTGGGATTCATTGAGGGTACAAAGAATTAGATTACACTGATTGCATTTGTTAGGTAAATTCCCTCTTATGATTGTGTCCTGCTCCCAAGAGGTGTGTCATACACCGTGACCCCCAATCCTCTCTCTCCTCCGCTCTCCCTGCTCCCTCATTACCGTAATCCACACCATGTATTAAGTCATCTATTGTCTTCATATTAGAATTGAGCACATTGAATCCATTGAATGCTTCTCCATTCTTGTGATGCTTCCCTAAGACCAATACGTTCCACCTCCATCCAGGTTAAACAAAAAGATAGAAAGTGTCCTTTTCTCTTTAATGGCTGAATAATGTTCCATGATATACATATACTACACCTTGTTAATCCACCTCTGCATGGGTGGTCATGTCAATTTATTTTCTTAAGAACTATTTGAGTATGATCAGAGTTGACTGCAAAGAAATGTATGGATAGTTAGTTCTAGGATACCCTGGCCATAGAACTTTATGTGTGATGTAAGAACAGTAAAGACCAGATTTCCCTCTTTAAAATACATCATATCATTAAGAGGAAAATCCAATGAAATGTGGCAAATATGATAATCATCTTCCCCCAAACGTTAAAAACTGACAATAGCCTCTCTAATGAATACCTTGGTGAGTTACTGTGTTAACTTGCTTTTTCCTTAGGCTATCTAAATTTTGTAATTAACAATACCAACCCAGGTCTGCCAGTATAGATTTAAGAATGAGACATGCCCTGGAATTTTTTCTTCTATATATATTTTTTCAAGAATCTAATACTTTTCTTTCCATTTACCACATTAAACTTGGCAAGGCAGGTGAGCTGCTTCAGGGTATTAGAAACAGATTCAAGGGGCATTTCCACTGAGGTTGAGCAAAATCTCATTGTCTCTCAAAGAATGACCTTCACAATCCTCCAAAACTTATTAAATAGTTCAACAATAAGGTTTACTGTTTCCTGGATCTCATTTTAATTTTAGTATACTGTTGGGACTTGTTTGTTGTTCAAAAAGCTTCCAGGAAATAACCTGACTAACTTGTAAAGTTAACTGTGATGGGTTTTAAGATAAAAAAGAGTGCTGCTATTTTCCAAGTATAGAGTGTTCACCTGATATCCTGATCTCCAGGCTTAGCAATTTGACCTCCCCTGACAGACAGCAATAGAGGCCCGTCCTTAACCAAAGCTCTAGTCTCCTGCCCCAGGGACCGTTCACTCTCTGAACACACTTATCATCTTTCCTTCCTCCTCTCACTCTACAATTACAGAACCTTTTTCTCCTAGCTATGCTGTAGTTATAGCCTGTAGGTCTGTGAATAGACTATGACCACGACTGGACTATGAATCGACAGTGTCTTCAGGTGCTGATTCTGCCCTAGGCACTTTGATTTTTGAGACACTGTTGCTGGCAGCCCTTCACTCATTGCCCATTTCTCCCACACCACCGCTGTACCAGCTCTCTCTGTAACTGTCGTGCATATTGCTGATTCACATAATTTTTTTAAAGAAGTGATACAACTTAAAAAAAAAAAGAAAGCCATTCTATAATTAAAGTTGTTTTAGTTTTTTCTTTTTTTCCCTGTGCCCAAAGTAGCCAGAGCCTTCCATTGTGAGATTCTTCTTTCCCTCTCGCCAGTCTCCACAGAAACGCTCTGTTCCTGTGTAAATCGCCTCTTCACCAGCTTCACTGCAACATGCCGTGAGCATTCTCACATCCTTTCACTGACTAACACTCTTTCCTTCCCAGTATTTCATCCTTTCCTGACTAACACTCATTTCCTTAAAATGGACAGCTTCAGATTGTTGAAATATGCACTTAGGATTTACTCAGTCCCTGCCTTTTCAGGAAAGTGACGCATTTTCCTATATCATGGATTGTCTTTAAGATCATCCCCATAGCCACATCCCAATAAATCCTCCAGGAAATTCCTCCTTAATCAAGAAGTCCTTCAGAAGTGCAGATAATATATTGGGTCTTACACACCATGTGACTTTTCAACTAGTCCTATGCACCTGAGGACCCATTCTCAGCAAAAAAATGGGTTTGCTAGTTATTAATACAAAGACTTCAAAATTCTTGCTTTTTGCAAAATTGCAGATGGAGTTTGTAGCAACCTATGTAACAGGCTATGTAGCAATCTGCATAATAAGATATGTAGCCACCTATGTAACAACATATGTAGTGATCTATGCAACAACCTATGTAGCAATCTATGCAGCAAGATGTGTAGGAATCAAGACTGCAGGCTTGCAGAGGCAAAGTGGCAATTGACCAGGACAGTGGTTTGCGGAGACAAAGGGGCAGTTTTTTAAACATACACGCAATCACTAGACCTTAAGGAACAGACCTTGGCAGTTAGAAATTGATCAGCTGTGGAATTCCAGTGTGGAGAGAGGGGGAAGGGGAGGGGAGCTTGTTCTCAATAAATAGCAGCTGCAGAGGTTGCTTGGGGCCTCTTTCCTGACAAACATGGGGAGGCCCACCTCCTGCAAGCTTCAAGCTTACAACCTATTGTCCAGCCTGCTTCCTTGGTGATGGCACTTACACAGGTTTTAAATAATTAGAAAGCCACCTTCTTGAGATCCCATATACCTAAAGATCCACACTTAGAGTCAGCTGCTGTGAAAGAGTTGATTTTTGCCAAATTATGTTTATCCAAGTAGGTGCCAGTCTACATGGGCGTTCCATGGGTGGGGCATTTGGATGCAGTTGGTCAACTTAATCTGACAAGTGTCCTCCAATTTGTGAAGACAAGATTACATAAATGAATGAGAAGTGAAATAAGAAAAGAGAACAACACATACCTTGGGCATTTCTTCATGAGCGCCAGTCACATCCGGCACAGGTGTGCGTTAAATGTCTTAAAATGCGTTAAAGTGTCCCTCACACTGGTCTTCATGCATCCAGTCATTTCCTGTATGATCTCTGATTTTACAAAAAGTCTTCACAACTGCTCCCCACACCTGCAGTGATTGCATTATTATGTTCAAGGACTGTCACTCCATATTCCTTCTGCAAACTGTGTGTGGTTATGTGACGCTGCCTCCCAGGACCCTGGAGTTTCCTCACACACGTTTGTATCCACATCTCCGGCAAGTGCCAACATGGCTCACTCCGAGAGAGTGCTGGGAAGCGAGGGGTTGGGGCTCATGTGCTCCTGCAGCCAATGGCACTGGCAGGCCCCGACCCCACCCCACCCGCCCCACAGGAACTCCTGCCCAGTTCCGTCCTGCTGCCCTGGGCTTCCTGTGTTCATAGCAGGTGGGGGCCCTGCTCTTGTCTGCTGGGTCCGCTTCCCTCCAATGCTATAACTGCTGCACCTGAATCTACCTGGAGCTGCTTCCACTCAAGACACATCTGTGAAAAAGACGTGGCCTCACCAAGGTGCTGTTCTATGCTCCAAAGGCCATGAGTGTCACAGGGTTATGGGGTCTGGCACAGAAATGGGGAAGGTATTCTCCCCAACTTCTTACTCCTGAGGCATAAGAAAAGGGGCAAACAGCCTCAGTATCATGCAGCCAGGAAGGAGGAGAACGCCTGTGGAACTCAGCCCAACCCCTCCTCTCTGCTATCAGGGTTTTCAGGTCCTTTGAAAGAGAATCGTATCAACAATTGTCTTAGTCAACTCTGCCTTCCCATTACCCAGCCCAGACCTCACAGTTGGGGCTACCAAGATGCAGCACCATGGACTTAAAATATCATAAGCATCAGAGGCTGTCACTTCATGTGGTCATGTGCTTTTCTAAACTGTGATCAAGGAAATGATTCAACAGCAGTTAAAACTTCTTTCTTTTCACGTTCTGACTTCCTTCCTCCCTATATCAAATATCCCCTTAGTTAGGTGATGTTGGAATAGCTGTGGGCATTTCTGGGAGGCTTTACAGGAAACTGAAGTGGGGAGACATTTGCTTGGGGCTTAGAGAAATGTGTGCTTGTGTTACACAGTCGCTCCCACGTGCTGTGAGGGCTCGACAGGCTGTCCTGTAAAAACACGGAGTACTCACCCTCCCTCTTCAGCATGTCATCAATGCACTGACGTGAAGATGCAGGGTCGGGGGGCTGGCCTGCAGTGCACCCCCCCAGTGAGAGTGAATGGGACAGCAACCTGTGCAGGCACCTATCCTAATCTCTTAGCTCGTACATGAAGGAAAGTTATAGAGGTGTTCAAACATCTGGCAAAAAACTCTAAATGTTTAAAGGTGAGTCCACTAAAGAAGGTGCTATTGATAAAAATAAATCAACCCTGATTAACAACTGTTTTCTGTCCTTGCAATACAAACATTACAGAATGGTGAGTGAGTCAGGTGTCTGCAAATACGAAATAAGGACACTGAAGACATGTATCTGACAGCTAACTTATCTACTTTTCTTGAATTTATCAGGCACCTGGTTTCTCTCAGTTCTTTACATTTGAGGTTTGGTGTGATTGCTTTTCTAAAGCAACGTAATGACTAACATTTGTACTTGATTTTTAGTGTGAACTTTATGCATCTTTCTATCAACAGTGCTTCTGAATAGCATGAGCTGCAGACCACTTAAAGATTAGGTCTGTCCCTGTGAGTATATGCTAAACCCTATGTGTTTTGTCACGATAAATTGAGTCCAAATTACTAGAATTCTATGCAAAATGTTTTTTCAAGTTCAGAATGGGGCCTGTCTTTGTCAGCTCAGGCTGCATAACTACGTGTTGAACATTACCTTAGAAATGAAAACAACATGATCTAATCATTTGTACCCTTATAGCAATCTGACATGAAAAGAAGGAAAGAAGGAAGGAAGGAAGGAGAGAAAGAAAGAAAGAAAGAAGGAAAGAAAGAAAGAAAGAAAGGAAGGAAGGAAGGAAGGAAGGAAGGAAGGAAGGAAGGAAGGAAGGGAAAGAAAGAGAAAAGAAAGGAAAAGAAAAGAAAAAGGAAGGAAGGAAGGAAAGAGAGAGAGAAAGATAGAACGAAAGAACTAAAAATCATACCCTGGCTTAACCATTTATTTCTCACAGTTCTGGAGACTGGGAAGTCCAGGTACAGTGCACCGGCAGAGTCTTATCTGGTGACCACTCACTGCAGAGTCCTATCTGGTGACCACTCACTGCTGACTCATAGAGGGACACCTTCCTCCATGTCACCAATGGGGGGGAGCAGGGAGAGCTTCCTGGGGTTTCCTTTATATGGGCCCCATCCTCATGACCTGATTCTCTCCCAGGTCTCACTTACTAACACTGTCAACTTGGGGCTTAGAATTTCAAAGTATAAATTTGGGAGGAGTGAAGGCATTCAGTCCACAGCAGAGCCTCTCCGACTGTCACACTGACTTATGACTGTGCACCCCCCTGTTGCACTGAGGGAACTGGAGCAGCTTCGTGACAGAATGGATCCCCTCCAGCTGTGTCCCTGAGTAAGTTCTTCCTCTCACTTGCTCAGCAAGTTTCTCCTGAGCACCGTCCAGATGCAGGACCTTCAGGAGGCCCCAGAAACAGAAACAAAAGAAAGGCAGAGGCTGTTCTTCTCCCCCCCCCCCGTCCCCCACTGGGTCTTCTGCTATAGAAGACGGGACCTGAATCATGGATCACCCAGAGAAGTGCTGTGACTCCAGCGACATTCATTATGTCTAATTCTCAGCATCTCTTCCTTTTATAATTCTATTATAAACTTTTTGTTGGTAGGGAATTTAAGCCTTTTTCCTTTTTACTGTGACTCATAAATATGAAATAGTATTTATGCATTATCACTGTGACTCATAAATATAAAATAGTTTGTGGCTGTGAACTGGTTCTACCTGCTACTAACACATGGCCAATATGTTAGTTTTCTGGAGAGGCCATAACAAACACCCCACTGGGGGCTTAGACACTAGACATTTATGTTTTCACAGTTGTGGAAGCTGTAAGTTCATGTCCTACATGACAGTATGTTGTTTTCTGGTGAAGATAATCTTACTGGCTCATCGGAGGCCCCTTTCCCCAGCATGGGCAGAGAACCTGCAAATGAGCCCTCTGGCATCTCTGCTCACGTGGACATTAATCCTGGTGGACAAGGGTCTCTAGTTTATGATTCCATTTAGCCTGAATTACTTCCTTAGAGGCCCCACCTCCAAATACAGCCCCACTGGAGGTTCACGTTTCAACCTGTGAATTTGGCCAAGGAGATCCAAACTTTGAGTCCCTATCAGCCAGGTTGGCAGAATCAGATGCAGCGCTGTAGGGTTCACTTCAAATTGAGACCCGTGTGTATCCCCGTTTCTGCTGCTGGAGGCAGTTGGCTGGCACAAGTTGCTTTGCAGAATCCCCCAGGTTTGTTCAGGTCAAAAAACACTCACAGAGCTGGACACAGCCTTCTTAACTGACAGACACTGTCTTGCTTCAAGCATTTGGCCTTCTTTTCTATATTATTCTTTCCTTAAAACAACCTCAGTTCTTCCTGTCTCTAACCACAGATGCACGATTCCCAGTGTTGTCATATGCTGTCCCAGTGAGGTCCTGAACTTTTTGTGGGAGGAAGACTGGTTGAGTGGGCACGGCCTGGCCCCAGCACAGAGGACGCCTTCTCAGACGCATCAACACGGTGGTATGATTATTCTGTAATCATTTACATACTCCCTGGATTACAGCTGGGTTTCAGGGAGCCTTTCTATTCTTTCCCCTGCTTCCCTCTGTCAAAAACACCACCATGCCCTCAGCAGGTTGGACCCCACTGAAACCTGTCCTCTCTCCCAGGTCATTAGATGAGGCACTGGCACCACCAGTCCTGCTCACCCCAGTAGCTCTAGCTGTTGACCTTTACAGTCCAGGCATGGTCGTTCAATTAGACTCGGCTTCTTTATCATACACTTTCATAAAGTTCATGCTTTCTCTTGCCTGTCACTGTAGACCACATCTTTTGTCTCTGTGAGGATGTAAACAAAACCCTTTCAGGGCAGCACCTGTGGCTCAAAGGAGTAAGGCGCCGGCCCCATATGCCGAAGGTGGTGGGTTCAAACCCAGCCCCGGCCAAAAACCGCAAGAAAAAAAAAAACAAACCTTTAAGTTCTAGAAAACATTGCACATCTAAGTATATCACATCTCCTGGGCTGCCTTTAGGGACTATTATGTTGATTTTAGTGACATTACTTTTATAAATATCAGCACTCTCAATTTTTTGTTTTTATTATATCTCTGTTGGTTAGGGATTTGCTTTTCTTTGTTGTTAACTTTGTCTCGCTCCTTTTGACATTAAAGCTGAAGACTAACCATGCCCATTGGATACAGTCTTTTCAGATTAACCATGCCCATTGGAAACAGTCTTTTCAGACTAACCATGCCCATTGAATATAGTCTTTTCAGACTAACCATGTCCATTGGATACAGCCTTTTCAGACTAACCATGCCCATTGGATACAGTCTTTTCAGATTAACCATGTCCATTGGATATAGTCTTTTCAGACTAACCATGCCCATTGAATATAGTCTTTTCAGATTAACCATGCCCATTGGATGCAGTCTTTTCAGACTAACCGTGCCCATTGAATATAGTCTTTTCGGGCTGTCCTTTTTGGTTATAAGATTTCCACTTCTCACTGAATTGGCAGATCTCATACAAAACCAGTGAGGGACATCTTTGAATGTCCTTTGTCAGGGTCTATAGAGCAATTACCAGAAAGCCCACCTTAGTCTTCAGAATTTGTTCATAGATGGACAACTGGTCACCCCAACTATTGGATTATTTGTTGTATTTCTAAGGATTTTTGCATTTTATTCATTGGGGATATTGGTCTGTGGTTTTCTTGTTGTGTTGTGCCTTTTCCTAGATTTAGTACCAATATGATACTGGCTTTGTAGAGTGAGTTGGAGAGGATTTCCTTCTTCTTGGCTTTTTTTTTTTTTTTTTTTTTTGGTGACAGTTTTACTTTGTTTCCCTCTGTAGATTGCTATAGCATCATAGCTCACAGCAAACATAGTCTCTTGGGCTCAAACAATCCTCTTGCCTCAGCCTCCTTAATAGCTGGGACTACAGGTGTCTGCCACAATGCCTGGCTATTATTAGAGATGGGGTCTTGCTTTTGCTCAGGTGATGCATCTACCTTAGCCTCCCAGAGTGCTAGGATTACAGGTGTGAGCCACCACACCTGGCCTTCTTAGATCAGTTCCAGTAGAACTGGTATCAGTTCTGTGAATGGCTGGTCAAATCCTTTTGATTCTGGGCTTTTTTTGTTGGGAGATACAAACAAAAAAACTCCCTGGGCTTTTTTTGTTTATTACTCATTTAATCTCACTACTTATTGTTGGTCTGTTCAGGATTTCTGCTTCTTCCTGAGTTCAGTGGGAGGTGCTGTAAGCTTCCCCCAATAGACCCTTTTCCTACAGATTTTCTAGTTGGTGGGCACAGAGGTGTCCATAGTAGTCTCAGATGATCTTCTCTTTTGCTGTGGTAGCAGCTGAGACATCTCCTTTCTCGTTTCTGATGGAGCTTATTGGAATCCTCTTTCTTAATGATCAGCTAGTGGTCTGTGGATTTTGTTTATCTTCTCAAAGAGACAACTTTTGCTCCATTGATCCTTTGATCCTTTAAAGTTTTTTTTTTTTTTTAATCTAACTTAGTTCCACTCTAATCTTTGCTATATTTTGTCTTCTCTTAGCTCTGGGATTGGTTTGTTTTTGTTTTTCTAGTTCCTTGAAATGTGACATTAGGTTATTAATTTGTGATCTTCCTGTCTCTTTGATCCAAGCTTTTAGTGCTATAAACTTCCCTCTTGATGGTGATTCTAGTGTGCCTCGGAGAATTTTGTAGCTTGTGTTTTTCTTATTGTCATTCACTTCAAAGAATACTTTAATTTCTATCTTAATTTCATCATTGACCAAAAGATCATTCAACACGTGGTTGCTTAAGTGACATGTATTTATACCATTTGGGACATTCTTTTTGAAATTTGATTTCTGGTTTAATTTCACTTGGTCTAAAAAGGTCTTTCATGTGATATCAATTTTTAAAACTATTTTGATACTTCTTTTGGGTTAGTACATGGTCTATCTTGGAAAATATTCCATGCACTGATGAGAAGAATTTATTGTATAGGTTTTGGTGTAGAATGTTCTGTAAATGTCTGTTCAATTTGGTCTAGAGTCCCATTGAAGTCCAGTGATTTGATGATATTCTAGCTTGATAATCCGTATAGTTCAGTCAGGAGAGTATTGAAATCTCCCACAATCAATGCATTGCTATTTATTTCTGTTCATAGGTCTAGTAGTATTTATTTTATGAATCTGTGAGCTTAAGTGCTAGGTGAATCTATATTTCAAATTGTTACATCTTCTTGTTGGATCAATCCCTTTATCACTATAAAATTACTTTCTTTGTCTTTATTTACAGTTGTCAATTGAAAGCCTGTTTTATGTGATATAGGAATAGTGACCCCTGCTGCTTTAGCTTCTGTTTATCTGGAGTGCTTTTTTTACCCCTTAACCTTGACTCTATGAGAATCTTAACCTCAACCCTATGAGAATCTTAGTGGGTTGAGGGGATCTCTTGGAGATCGCAAGCGTTTGGCTTATTTTATTTTTATACATTACACTACTTGATATCTTTTAAGTAGGGAATTCAGATCATCTATGTTCAATAACAACCTTGTGTCAGACTCTGTTCCAGTTGTTGTGTTGGTTGCTATTTAGTTGCTTTGTACTTTTATTTTCATGTTTTTTATGTAACAGTGACATATTGTTTCAAAATTTAAAATTCCACTGAGCATTGTTTTTTAGGACTGGTCCAGTGGTGACAAGTT
Source organism: Galago senegalensis (assembly GCA_963575145.1). NCBI lineage: Eukaryota > Metazoa > Chordata > Mammalia > Primates > Galagidae > Galago > Galago senegalensis. Next base: position 18,711 of record CAUYTI010118801.1, on the reverse strand, counting down.
CCATTACTGTTTGCTTATCCAGATGAGACATTATTTCTCCTTCATTTATATAATTTAGTTTTGCAGGATATAAAATTCTAAACTGACTACTCAATGATCATTTCAATAGACACAGACAAAGCATCCCTTCATAATAAAAACTTTCAACATACCAAGCATAGCTGAACACGCCTTAATTTAATAAGAGCCATAGATGACAAACTCACGGCCAGCATTGTCCTGACTATGGAAGAGCTGAAAGCATTCCCTCCACAAACTGGAACAAGACGAGGATACCCACCTTCACCACTGCTGTTCAACACAGCACTAGAGGTTCCAGGGTTACAGAAATTAGGTCAGAAAAAGAAATAAAGGGCATCCAAGCAGGAAAAAAGGAAGACAAACTACTTCCATTTGCCAATGATATTATCTTAGACACAGAACACTATACAGACTCTTGCTACAGACACCTAGATTTGAAAAATGCTTTCTCAGGCTACATAATTAATGCTCTCAAATCACCAGAACAGCTATCTACCAATACAGCTAGGCCAAAAATCAGATCAAGACTTGATCACAGGTACAATAACCACAAATAAAATAAAACACTTAGGAGGTGAAATGTCTCTATAAAGAGAATTAAAAAGAAAACTGATGAGAGAAATGACAGATAACACAAAAAATGGAAAATCATCCCATATTCTTGGATCAAAAGAATAATTACTGTAAAAATATCCATACTACCTAAAATAATCTATAGATTCAATGCAATTCCTGTTAAAATGTCAACATCATTCTTCACAGAATCAGAAAAAGCAATTCTAATATGGAACCAAAAAAAGAACCTGAATAACCAAAGCATTCCTAAAAATGAACAAAATCTGGGGGAGTCTCATGACCCAAATTCAAATTATACGACAAGGCTACAGTAACCTAAACAGCATGGGACTGGTATGAAAGAATTAATCCACACACGGATCTATAGAACAGAATAGTGAATGCAGAATTAAAACCATATACTTACAATCAACTGGTCTTCAACAAAGCAGACACAAGCATACACTGGAAAAAGAACACCTTATTCAGTAAATGATGATGGGAAAATTAGATATCCATACGCCAAAGAATGAAGCTGCATCACTATCTCTCACCATACATAAAAAATAACTTGATATAGATTAAAGACTTAAACATAAGACCTGAAAAAAATAAGAATTCTGGAAGAAAACTGATGAAAATGTTACCAGACATTGGCCTATGCAATGAAATCATGTCTAAGACCCCAAAAGCAAATGTAAGAAAAACAAAAATAAATTGGACTTAATTAAACTAAAACGCTTCTGCCTAGCAAAAAAATAAATTAAAAATGGTAATTTTTTATTTTAACACAGTAAATAGGCAACCTACAGAATGGGAGAAAGTATTTGCAAACTGTACATCTGACACAGAACTGTTAATAATATCCAGAATCTACAAGGAAGTCTAATCAGTGAGAAAAAGATAAATAACCCTATTGAAAACAGGCACATAACATGAACAGACATTTCTCAAAAGAAGATATACAAATGGCCAACAAACATAAAGAAATCTTTATCAGTAATCATCAGGGAAATGCAAAATAAAACCAGAATGAAATACCATCTTACCCCTGTCAGAATGGACATGGCCTGTATCAAACAATCAAAAAACAACAGATGCTGGCACATGTGGAGTAAAAGGGAAACATTTATACACTGTTGGTGAGATTATAAAATAGTAGAACCTCTTTGGAAAGCAGTATAGAGATTTCTTAAAGAACTAAAAGTAGATCTACCATTTGATACAGTGATCCCACTACAGGGAATCTACTCAATGGAAAAGAAGTTGCATTATGGAAAAGACACCTGGACCCATGTGTTTATTACAGCACAATTCACAACTGCAAAGATATGGAACTAACATAATATAATTTCCCACCGACTGATGAGGGGATCAAGAGAATGATGCAGATAGACACACGCACACACACACACGCAGCCGGGGAATACCACTCAGCCATTGTTTGCAGCAATTTGGATGGAACTGAAGGCCATTACCCTGAGTGAAGTAACTCAGGCTCTGAAAATCAAATACCAAGTCTTCTCACGTGTAAGTGGGAGCTAAAGTTTGGGTGTGCATGTTCATACATTGTGCCTTATTAACACTGGAGACTCAGAAGGGAAAGATTTGGAGGTGGGTGAGGGATAAAAAACTCCCTCTAGATTGCAATGAACACCTTTGGGGTGATGGGCACCTTAAGACCCAGATATTACCATGACACAAGTAATCTCTGTAACTAAAAATCACTTGTGCCCCTAAATCTATCAAAATTATTAATTTTTAATTTTTATTTATTTTTTTAGAGGCAGCAAAAAAGTTGTACTTAAATGGGAAACATTTGCCACCATTAGACAATTATAATTCTGACCTTTTATTATTTTTTCTCCATCTTATTAATGATCATCGTTTCAATATTAGGACTTGATACGCTAACTCTTAACCTCAAGAGTAAGATTCCTCAGGAGGCAAAAAATTAGGTTTTCCTTTGAAACACTGGAGCCCTGATTTTTATGACAGGTTGCTTGCTGGGTTCCATTTCTCAGACCTGTGTTTCCCCAGGGGCGACACAAAATACTACATAGCTATTCCTCAAAGGGGCCGCCAGTTCTCTCATCTGGGCAGGTTGCTTTAGAAGCAAAGCAAAGCCAGAGCTCTGCAGGCAAGAAGGAAGCAAAAGTCTAATCCACGTGTCCATAAAGGAAAAATCTCTTATGTCTTCAGAAATGAGGCACATTTCACACCTATGTGCATTCACATGGGGTAATTTCCTCAGTCACAGATCCGTAAAATATTAAATTAGAAAATGTTGCAAGTTCTAATTTCGGTTAGCAGTATAGCTACTTGCAGAGAATATCACTTGCCTCCCTGATTGTTAACTGCAGTCATGAATTTACTCCTGGGCTTCCTACCCACCTTCTCCTCATTTGTGTGGAGCATATATTCCATCAGGGCTCGAATGCCTCCATAGTCACTAATATGAATTTCCAAAATCCGTTCACCTACAACTTCAGAGTCTAAAGAGGGGAAATGGCCTGTACTTCTCCCATGGAAGGAAGATGAACACTGATGTGTGGATTTCTGAGTGATAATAACAACCACACCACCAGGTACGGGGAACCTACTATCTGTCAAGCATCAATGGTATAGTTTTCCATTTTATTATCAGATACGTATCTTCTGTAATAGGTATCCCTGCCCTCTAAAGATGAGGAGACTGAAGTTCAGGGAGGGGAGGTAAGGATGGGATGTGGGCCAATCAGGTTTCACTTCTGGATTCCCAGGCATCATCCAGTTTATGGTTTTGGAATCAAGCTCATATTCCCCCTCCATTCTCTCATCCTCTCTGTCCACCTGAAACACTAGACTAGATAAAGGGAAATTCCTCTTGATAAGGGAAAAATCTTCCTTTCACGAGAGAGTCATGAGTGTATCAGATATCCAAATAAAATATAGCAAATTCTTTGTAATTTACCTACATTTTTGTGAAATGCCTAATTTAATAAATTTTTTCTAAACAATTATGGTTTAATCATAGGCAACAATACTGTTTTCAGAAAGAGGAGAGCCCAATTTGCACGCCCTACCATGAACATCTCATTGGTAACTATCCAAGTTCAGTTTCAACGGGCTTTTTCTGCGTCTGGGGTAGACCAACTGCTGCTGAAAATGGTCTTTCCTTCAAGCAAGCAGAGTATCTTCCATGATCATGGGATTAACTGAAAGAACAAACCAGGGCCCCACCTCAATTCTCCAAATTTATAAGAAATAGATATGAGTCAATGAATTATGTTGTTGAATTATAACTGCCAAGACTTGTGAAAAGACAACTTCTAATGGGGAATGCCTTTTTTTTTTTCTTTTGAGAAGGGCCCATCAAACCTAGATCCTATATATTCTGGTCTCAGGAAGGAGATTAACCAAAAACAGATTTTTTCCTTGGGGAAAGGATGAGACATAATTGGACAGGGAGCAGCAGTAAGATAGCAGCTGAGCATGGCCTTTCCCCCACTTCATTTTCTAACTTGATACCAACAGCCCTTGGGGCCACCAGACGATCTTCAGTCCAAGGTAACTGGCAACCACTGGGGGACTGTGCATGTGCTATTTCCTCTCTAATTTCATGCATTCACTTAAACTTCTGTCTCGGTAAAACACTCAATGAATTTAGGGAACAGCCACTTAAAGGGCATAGGCCACACCACCTGCCACTTAGCAGTAGCAGAATCCCAGAAGCTTTCCAACTGTCTGTGAACATGTGAATGCCTTGTTCTGTTTCATTTACCTTTATACTAATCTAGAGTTTAGAATAAGAATGAGAAGACCCCCTAAATGCATGAGCAGGATACCTCTTGGAGCAGAGGAATTGGACAAATGAATTATCATGAAACACTTTTTAAACATCCTATAGGGATTAACCGTGTCCCTGAGATTCTCCTGGACAAGAGTCTGAAACGCACTAAGTTCTGTCCAAGTGAAGGAGATGAGGTTGAGGGTAAGCAGTCTTGCTGGGAGTTTTCAAGCTGGGTTTGAACCTGCCTGCACTTGCTCGGATGTTCGAGGCACCCTTGTCCTATGTAAAATCTAAGATCTTCATCTCAACATAGTTCCATGCTCCAACAAAGTTTCCCTGTTTTCATAAAACCAAGTTTCATGGGACTTATAGCTAGAAAGGAGACAGAGCAAGCAGGACAAATATATTGAGGTGGGCAAAAGGCAGGACGGTGTGTCTGGTGGTCCCAGGTGAAGAAGGCCTTGGGAGCTGTCATGTGTCTGGTCTCTTCTGGTCACCAACAATTTTCTGGGTGACACATTGCTGCCACTGGTGACCTTCTTCAGGGAAGGGCAAGGCCTGAGCACCAGGGGCACAGGGCCTCAGAAGAGGCATGAAGGGACCCTGAACCTTCATTCCTTGCAGGAAACCAGGCAGTGGGTGAGAGCAAGTCTGGGGTGGAAGAGAGGGAGGACACCAAAGAGGACGAGGACGAGAACGCTGATGCCGTCACCAGGCTTCACTTCCAGAGGAAGCGTGACTCATGAAACCATCCCTGTGATGGACAACTGACCACCAGCAAGGCCATCACAGACCTCCATCCAACTAATGTGATTAAGCTTGTATAATTTAAAAATTAAAAATCATAATCCTGCATTCAGTTTTCTGTGTCTTCTAGGGTAAACTTGTTTTCTTAATAGCATGTTTTCAAACTAAAGAGCTCATAGCTCCTGTGTCTTCTATGAGGAATAATTTTCAAAAGAATTATCTATGAGCCTCATCTCCTCTGCTATCCTCTCAGCAGCTACAAGTGTTAAACTCTCTGCGATCCTCAGACCATGTTTACCAAATGCCATCACGCTGCTCTGAGGACTGGTTCTCCCTGTGATTGCAGGAGGGACTCAACCGCTCCAACTATTCCCAGAGAAATGTGTGCACGCCACGAGGATAAATGGCACAAAAGCCATCTCAGGTAACGTTTTTTGTTTGATTTTCTAAACAAAATCATATCTACTTCAAAAAACAAAACAAGAATTATTTCAGAAAAGTAGTAGTTTCAGATATATTTTAAGGACAATTTCCTCTTATACTAAACATCTGGAGTTATGCGATCATCCAGTCATCTTTACTATTCCTCACTGACTGGGCTGCAGGAGACAGTTTAAGTGGAAAATCGTATATTTCAAATAGCTTCAGAAAGATATTTTAAGCCATATGTCAACTTTAAGAGGAAATGAAGATTCTAAGAGGATGGCGTGGCTCATACAAGAGCATTGTATGAAACCATCTAAATATGGGAATGTGTTTACAATGATTACAAAGGGTCACAAAATGATTGCTGAAGAGGTTTTGGCACAAAGAATGAAGAGTTTTGAGAGTCTGTGCTGGGACTGAGCAGCTCACAGAAAAGTCCTCTCCAGCAAACCATAAAACAGGAAGAGTAGATGAAGCCGCTTAGCACACACCAGCACTGACAGGGAGGACGCGGAGAAGGTCAGACAGAATGTCTCCACCTTTGTTTTTGCAAAACCTCAGACCTTAAGTTCGGTCTTTGCCTCCAGTGTAGAAAGACCTTTGGAATCCAGAGAATCTTTACCAGAACCTTGGGCCTGGTATTGCCACACCTCACATGCACATTCTCTCTTGCAGGTCAGTTTTCTGCTCTTCTGCACGTACACAACTCACATGCCATCCTCGTGACTGAGGGTCTCTCAAGCAGAAAGTGAGGCTACAATCAAGGTCAGGAAGCAATTTCCCCTACATATTGCAAGAGACAAAATCATGATGAAACACTACTTATTCCATTGACTTCCTAAATGAATAACCAATACAGATTCTTCACGGAGTGCATTATAGGCTTGTTTCAGTACTTGGGGTTACAAAATACTTTAATCTTTAAAACATGGGTCACCAGTTCTATGTGCAGTTTTATTTTCTTATATTAATATTAACTTTTGGTCTCACTAAAGTGGGTGTTTTCAGCTGTTTGATTAATTGAAAACAATATATAAAACAATTATATGCATATGTTATGTATATAGGTGTGCACATATGTTAGATATATAAATACACACACACGTTTTCCTTTTTTATAATGGGATAACGAGTACTGGAACACAGCTCTCACTCAGTTTCGTGGTTTTTCTGGGTCAAGTGTCTTTGGTGTTCATGCTGCCTATAGCAGTTCATTCAAAAAAACCTTTTTTAATGCAACTCGTGCTGAAGAGAAGGTGTCATAAATTCAATATGTAGTTCATCACCAGGACCTGACACTAACTTCTTGTAAGGGGAAAAGCTGCCTGGCTTTCTTGTCCCACATGTTCTGTTGCCCATGGAACTATTTCTAAAAGTGCTTTATTACATAATCACGGAGCTGGTCGGTTCTGTGCTGCCCACCACTAACAGACCTGAGGAACTGAAGATCGCCTGGGCGTCAGCTGTGGGTTTACCCAGGGGCTGTCCATGGTTTTGCTCCGATGGTGCAGGCTCTGCCAAGTGGTGATGGTGCCTTAGCACATGTGGGGAGACGGAGCACGTTGAGGCTAAGCAAAGAAAAATGCCACCAAAGTGTTTCCTAAATGGTAGGATTTATTTCAATGCTCACATACAATTGAATGAGACAAACTATTTACATAAAACATAAGTACAAAATATATAATACAATTTATACTGTACAGAATTAGGGTTCCCTCATTTTGTCCCCACCCCCAAATGTTGGTGAGTAGAAATGGAAAGAGGGGGTTGCTGTGAATGGGGGACTGGTGCCCTCTTAGCCATACTCAGGATCATCCTTCATGAATTGTTTTAAAAAAGATGCAAAAGGTTGAGATAAAGAAATTGGCAATGCACCAAGAGCAGTGAGCACATTTTCGGGTCTGTGGAAATAGCTAATTTTACCTTATAAACATGTTTGCTGTCCGCAGTGCTGAGGCTCAGAGCAGGTGCAAGTCGAGTCCCACCCATGGTTTGTAACCTCTGCCCACTTCCTCCCTCTCTGACTCCCATCACTGGTCCAGTGCAGCAGGGAATGAGCTCTCTCAGTGGGTGGCTGCAACTGGTGTCTCTAACTGGTTTCTGAAAACCATGTTCTGCTAATTGTCATTAAAGCAACAATCTAAGATAGACAGCTCTCAGGAAGCATTTAGGACCAGAGAATGGAGGGACAGAAAAGATGAAAGAAGTGATGATTGGAAATTTCTACTACGTATATCTAATAAGATGCTTGCAAAGAAAATCTGACAATCAAATGCAAGGATGGGAAGAAAGTATGGTATGTCCGATGGCCCCAGGGGAAAATACCCAGGAATCCACAGCCCTCCCAACAAAGGATCCAACAATCTATTTCCTCATTCATCTGAGGGGGAAATGTAAAACTATCTCGTTCTTTAAGAAGCTCCATTATGATCTGTATGTAATTTTTATTAAAAATTAATTTTAAGACCTGTAACTGTCTGCAAGTTTACCAAGGGCTAAAGTTGGCTTTGGAAAAGGTTCATGAAAAAAGTGAAATAAATCTCAAAAATGTTTATTTTGTATCACAAAACGGGAAACAGCAAATTAATACAGAATGAGGCATTTAACATTTCTTAATAGCTTTAAAAGTCAAGTCACACCAAGTGTCCTAACACAAGTTTTCTTACGCATCTTCTATGAATTTTACATCGGACCAAGGTTGTGCATTTTCTTTGCATACGGCATAGGCTCAGGGGTGGATCTGGGTGTTTCGTTTGAAGGTTCATACTGTGCTTTCTTTCAATGTGCAGAAGCCTCTGCTTGATTCAGCCCAACAGTCACGATACAAGGGAAATTTAATCACTTTTATCAGAGAAATACTGTTCACATTCTCAATACAAATGAAGAGTTACAATGTTTTCGTACTTGTGAAGTAGTTTTCATGCTGACTAAAAATAACAGTAATAATAGTTAGGAGTGTTCTAGGCGGCTCTCTGTCCATACGTACTGTATTTGGACCAGCTCTCAGCTGTATCTGACTTTTCCATAGACACTGACCTGCCTAAAGAGAAACAAAGACTTCTGACTTCTACTGGCATCACATAGACATTCTTATTATGGAACACACACTAAGCTGTTTTTTGGAAGATGTAAATATCAGGTGACGTGAGTTTCTGGAGGGCCAGGACCGAGTTCACCTCTATTCTGAACACACCTCTGCACCTGTGTGGTGCCACATCCTGGTGAGATGTGCTGATCCCCATCTGAACATGATGTGCTTCTTGGTCATTTTATATTCCTGAGTTCAAAGAGGCATAGAAGAATGATTTTCTTTAAAGTACATTTGACCAATCTTCTGAGTCCAATCGGAACCATTAATATCCAGGTAAAATAATAAATCATCATCTTAAACAAGGCACTAGCAACTTCTAGGAAATTAAAGTATCTGCACTTACATACAGGGCAACTAACCATGCTCGCTTTTTGCCCATATAAGATAAAATTGCTTTGATTTTTCCAGAATTCTGGAAAGTTTCCCAGACTCTGCATCTAGCGTGTATTTATCTAACATTTGAACCCTTCTATTCATACTGCCATTTATCGACCATTTGGACCATCTGGCATCAAATTGCGAAAAAGCTGAGAAAGAATAGGATCACATTTGAACGACTGGCCCTGGATTTCTGGCTAATCAGGAAGAGGTGGAATAAATGTTCTTGCCTGCCTGTTATTTTAGTTGAAGAAATGCCATAGAGTCATTTTCTACATCTGCCTTTCTCTTTCCATGAACAGTTATCCCCATCGTAGGATGCGTTAAACATGTCTGCTTGAGTGAGAATTGACATTGCCTCTGATTGCCGGTAATACGATGGATTGCCATCTACGGCAGAACTAATGCAATCTCTCATGAAGGACTATGCTTTGAGGCAGCTTCCACTAGGAACTATACACTGTTTGCCTGGCTCTGAGATTGATTTTTGAGGCTGCAGTAGTCACTTGCAGGGTGAACTTTATTTTCAAAGGAGGAGAGGCCATTTCTGATGCTTCTCTAACAGGTACCAAATTTCTGATAGAACAGGAGGTGACCATTGATTAAAACACTGATTCATCTGCTAAACAGTATGTGAAATGCATCATAAGTCCATAAAAATGGGGGATGGGAGAGGCAGTTTAGAAATCACCGCCAATTATTCCAACATGACATCTCATTTACCACTTTTCAAATTCTAAGAGAGAAAAGAAGCTAAGATGAAAGCAATGCATTTTCTTTCACCAGGTTATCAACACAGACAACCTGAATGCATTGGCTCCAAATGTTAGAAGTTGTAAAACATCTTTAAATCAATTATAATCAATGACCTCAATGGGAGAGAATAGCAGAATCAAATTCCACCATGGTCCCCTTCAGTTGTTTTATTTTACAAGGTGATTGCCAGGCATTTCCTTTCATGCTTTTCTTAGTACAAAGTGAATATAACTCCATGTTCTCCCATTTCACACCCATTGTCCAAAGAAGCTGGGGGCTCAGGAAAGCTTCTAGTCTCCAATAACAGGTAGGCAGGTACACCATGGAGTGTTCCAGAGGTTAGGACGTATGGATGGCTGGGCATGGCCAACACCATCCGTGAACTGCAGTTTGTACCACATTAGAGAGATGGCAGGGTGTCTGCCATTGGCCATTAATGCCTTCATGGAGACTGAGTTGGAGCTGTGGGAGTCAGGCGCACTCCTGTCCCCATGTGGGGGGACGCAGTTCAGTATAGCAACCAGGGGGGGCCTCTGCCCGGGGTTAGGTGCTCCAGAGCCATCCTTAGAGACAGGGATGCTGAATTCATTGGCATTACTCTTAATACAAAATGCCACACACAAGAAAACCCCACCCAAGTACACATGGTGCCCTGAGGCTAAAGAAAGTGGATGGCCTGGTGGTGAAAGTTGATAAGGAAGTAGTCTGATAGTGTTGGGAAAACATTTCTGACTTACTCTAAAAACAATAAAAAATTACTATAGAGAAGCATAGGGATATTTTTCAATCAAATACTATGAAGGCTCTGTTTAGAAAAGGTGATTAGCTGAACATAGAACTGATACACTTATATCTAATCTAAATATGATAAAAATTACACTTGCGATCTAAAGTTTCCCTGGACATTCAAGTACACTCTGATCTACGCCCTCAGATGGCATCTTGGAGACACGGAGACCCTTTGCTTGGATGGCATGACCCACTCATTCCACCAAAGACTCCAGTGGACACATACAAAGAAGTAGGCGTTGAATCCCATGGAATGAGATTCCCTTTTGCAGATAAATAAGGAAATGAAGGGATATTTGCTAAAAATCTGGCACTCTGGGCAGTTGGTCCTGGAAGAGTCCAAGAGCTAGAGCTACAGGTCTCAGCATGTGGGTTCTGATCCCCCTGGAACCACCTATAACACTCACTTCGGGGTGACCAGAACCCTACTCTCACATCACCCACTCATCTGTTCCCCAAGTTGCTTCTTTTCTTTGTGACACCACCCGTGGGGCAGTGGGGCCAGACTCCCCGTTCACCCATGGCTGACCCTCCCTAGGGACAGGTGTTCCTCCATGGCAGGGATGTCCCCATGTAACTTCCTCTTCATTTCCTTTAGAATCCCAGCACACCTCTCCACACGCACCAGAAACCCTCTGTAGGACCCCAATGTTGATGCTAATTCTACTCAGAACTGACTTGAGCAGACTCACAGAAACGTCTCTGCAGGAGCAGAGACATCCAGGTGCCTCATGTAAGTCACAGGGGCAACAGCATAGAAATAAGGTCAGGGTGAAATGGAGGGTTCTGAAGGACATGCCCAGGTGCCTGGGAACTGTGGTCCTCCCATGCAGCTGAGGCTGCCCTGGTGCCCTGGAGTCCTTAAAAGTCACAGAGTCCACCATTCAGAGGGGACACAGTCCCCAGTTTCATCAAAGCCACTTGTCCTTCATACCAGGGGAAGGCCACATGTATAAACTCTGACCTTCTCCTGTCAAAGGTCACAGCCTTTTAGGACTGAAAATAGATGGTGACTAGTCTAGTCTAGAGAAGGGATCCTAGCAGCACTGCTGTGTCCTGCCAAGAGTTTAAATGTCCAACTGAAGCCGGCTTCCTGATGAAATCCACCAGACCTCAGGTGCAGCCAGAGAGAACTGTAGGAACTGAACAGAAACTGAGGTCTTTTTCCTTCATATTCACATAGGTGTGCCTTAAACAATGAAGGACAGAAGGAAGGAGGAAGGAAGGAGGAAAGCAAGGACAAGGAAAAAAGATAGGAAAAGTCACGCATGATTTCAAATGTGACCCACAGTGTTCATTTAGCAGGACACCAAGCTGCACGGCCCCAGGAAGCGCCGCTTGTGAAGGGGGCTCAGCAGAGGCAGCAGATAGTGTGACACAGACCCAGAGGGTGGGAGAGGCCTGGTGTGGGCAGGCGGGAGAGGCCTGGTGTGGGTGGTGTGCAGGAACAAGCTACGCCACGGAGTGTGGGCCAGCAAGAGGCATCCCACAGCGGGTATAAAGAGTCAGAATACAGCTAAAGGTGTTCTAAACCAAACTGAAGGCTCAATGCCATTCATAAGTGCTACAAAGAAAATAAAATACTTAGGAAGATACTTAACCAAGGAAGGGAAAGATCTCCACAAGGAGAATCACAAACTGCCACGGAGAGAAATCGCAGATGACACAAACAAATGGAAACACTTTTCGTGCTTGTGGATGGGAAGAACCAGCACTGCTGAAATGTCCGTACTCCCCAAAGGGGTTTACAGATGATGCCAACATCAGGGTTCACAGAGCTAAGCCAACTGTTCTCTCTCTCTCATTGGAGAGAACAAAAAAGAGAAAGAGAGAGAGAAAAAGAATTTTCCTTGGGGTAGAGTGATAGTGTGAGGGAACCAAAATCAGGGGATTTTTTGCAGTGCTAATCTCAAAGGTTTATACTATCGGCAGTGTGGAATTTCTGTGGTGGGGGAGGGTATTTCCCACAGTCATCGCATAGGATTGATTAAAGATCAGCTTGGATGTCATTTAGAAAGCTTTTTTCATAAATCCGGTGACACATTCTTGAAATATCAGTATCCTCTTTCCCAGACAGATAAAATCTCCTTTTATGCTTAGAAGATATTGGGTGATGGGGGTGTGGATTAAAATACAGGTTAAATGAGCTACCCAGTGAGGATGGCGAGCTACCCAGTGAGGATGGCTCTCCTTACAGGAGAGTGATGAGATGCTTTAAAGTACCCAATGAAAACCCAGGAATGATTAGGAATCTGTCTGCTAAATTTCGCCTGCTGGGTGGGCCTTGGAGTGTCTGTCTGTACACAGAGGACCCTCACAGCGCACAGGAGGGATGCTTGAGACGTGAAAGTCCCCAGGGAAGGCCTGGACACCATCCATGCACAACCTAACAGCCCTTCCAGAGCTCTCCTACCACTTTAATTCTAATTGTAAATACAGAGTCATTCCTGCTAACTCAGGTAATTATGGGAAAATTTTGATATCAATATTCATTCTTAAACATAAGGATTTTCCAGCACTTTCTGAAATTGCTTCTTTAAATTGGATAGGGTAAAAACATATATGCTAATAAAATACCGTGCTCCTTACACCTTACTATAGATTCTGACATATCTGAAGGTTCATTTTTCAGTAAGAACATGTTTCCACGTCTTCCCAGGCCGTTATCACAGTGCCCAAGGCACTGGATGAACATTCTCAGCTCTATTCTCACTCTCAATATTCAGCCAACTCCCATATGTTATCAATTGGTTGTTGGTGAGAAATTTATTTATTTCCTGGAGTCCTCTATGAATGGAGTTAGAACACTCTGAAACGCTTATCAGTGATCAATGTTGAGACAATGGGGTTCAATAAAACCTTACTTCCAGCCACCCTGACTTCTGATCTTTGAAATACCTCCACTTCTATGGAGGGAGAAGGAAGGCTGGGCACACTGGGCGGGGGCGGGGGGCAGGCAACACTGAGACAGGAGGAAAGGCACCAGAGCTGAGCACCCTGCTCCCCTGGCCTGGAGGCAGCAAGTGACAGCAGGCACAGCAGTAGCACTTCACAGGGACCCACACAGATGACCATGGGCTGCAGAGAGCCGGCTTCACACAGCCTTAATGCTCTCGGTGGGGGCTGATTGCTACACGTTGGTTATACCAGGGAGACAGACAATAACAAACTGATTTTCATTAACGTCAGTTCTTTCACTACTTTCCATAACATGGAAAATAAAATGTTTTCAGTTATAGTTCAGCACTTCCAATACTTTCCCCAATTGGCATCATAAATGTTCAAGACTTTTCTTGGCAGGGAGAGAGGAGGCGTGCAGTCAATCCAAAAGCTAAACAGGTTGTTATTTACAGACTGGCTCTTCAGGACTTTACGGTGGACCAGGCCAGGTGGCTTCCAGGCCAGCAGCATGGCCAGGAGCTCCCTGGAATGCCATGAAATGCAACAGTCAGCGTCAGGCTCGTTTTGCAGCTTCCCTGTGTCTGTGGCTCTGCTCTGTGCCCTCCCTCCACCAGTGACGACACAGCAAGAGTGTCAGGACCGCGGTCAGGCCCCACTGTGATGGCTGCCTCTGCAGGTGCAGGCCAGGTGGGGTCCCTGGGCTTCCCCAGGCAAGAGTCACTCCACGTTCAAACAAAGATGGTTTCCAAGAATCCACAGTACTATCCCTGCTGGGTAGGATGGGAGATTGATGATGAATAATTGTTTGGCCACATTCATTTTCTTCATTTTATCAAATATGATGGACTTAAGCACTCCTTGGGTGGGGGTGGGGGAGAACTCTCAGATAAAGTGCCTATTTTCTTGAATTAAAACATCATGAAGATTTATACTCAAACGCAAGAAGACATTTACACATCTAAAGACTCCTTAAACTTGGGTGGCACATTTACAAAATAAAGCTCAAGAAAAAACATGAACCTGTTAGAGAAACGGGCTGAACACAAGTAAAAATTTCACATCATGGCTCATTCAACAACGACCAAGTGTCATGAGCAGACTTTCACCATGTCATATCTAGAGTTTTGTTGCTTTTAAGGACGTTTACTTTTTTGGCAAGAGTGAGACATTTGTGGCTTGAAATGTTCTTGACATGTGTCCAAACTTCATCTCTGAAGCCTCAAAAACATGGGCAGTCATGGAGCTCAGGCCTTTGGGAACTGGGGGTTTACAAGAAGCCAAAAATATAAGAGCTATTAGTACTCATCGTAATTATTGAGATCTGTAAAGTAGGCATTAGAGTAGGTCTTCCCAGTGAGATGCGGGTTGAAGTATTTGTTTCTTTCCTCTAGGATCAAGTTGTTTTTGTTAAATGCCTGTAAAATACAAAAAAAAAAAAAAATTGAAGAATACTCAGTAGGTGGCATTCAGAAAGGTGGTGACTAGGCGGGCGGTTCAGTTGGGTGTGACCTTTCTCCTAAGGCGCCATTGTTTTAAAATGTGTTTTCTCACTATTTTGCTCCCCTAGGTGTACACAGCATCCATGAGGACCTGCTGGTTAGCTCAGCCGAGGCTGGCAGCTTGGGGAATCTTCCAGTTTATTTCTGAACTTCAGTCAGGAGGTTTCCAAGAGATGGAGGGAGAGTTAGAAAACCTAAACCTAAACCTCTAGTGGACCTAAAACTCCAAGGATCTCAAATTAACGGATGCTTCATTATCACACAGAACCAACTAGATGAGTAAGCAGCTTCCGGCTTACCATAAATAGGTGTGCATATCAGAGACCTCCACAGAGTTTACTTAAACAAATGCCTTAACTTCCTCTCATTGGGCACTTTTTAGAAGGTGGCTACTGCAGCCATCTGTGACACAGATGCCCTTCCTTGGTCACAGTTTTTTAAAGTCATTTGCAATTTTGCAGAGCCTGACCCATACCTGGCAGAGGGCAAACCTTGAGAGGATCAAAATGAGGACAAAGGAGAGGAGACCAGTCTTGGCAACATATCCGACGAAAGTTCTGGAAGAAGTCATTAAAGAACAAGGTTCTTTGTCTTCATGGCAGAAACATTTCTGATTATCTTAAAAGTGGTTGCTGATGGCTTGGGGCTCGTAGCATAGTGGTTACAACACCAGCCACATACACTGAGGCTGGCGGGTTCGAACCCAACCTGGGCCAGATAAAACAACAACTGCAACAAAAAAACAGCTGGGTGTTGTGGTGGACACCTGTAGTCCCAGTTACTTTGGAGGCTGAGGGAAGAGAATCCTTTAAGCCCAAGAGTTTGAGTTTGAGGTTGCTGTGAGCTGTGATACCACAGCACTCTACATGGTGAGACTGTCTCAAAAATAACAAAACAAAAACAAAAAAGTGGTTGCTGACTCTTAAGCAGGAAAACAAGACCAAGTCTGCGGTAACAGTGGCCACCATGAACAAGCTGCTGTGTGGGACCCTCGCTCAGAGGAGCAGCCCTCTTGGCTTCTGGAGGTTTGTTGGGCAGGTTTTTACGCATGGGTGGAGCTGATGCTCCACACTCCTCTCTACTCAGGGAGGCTGTGCGGGGCGAGTCCTTAATTCCGGGGGTTTTGCTTCCTTCTCCAGATCTGTCCTACAAGGGGTGGGAGGCGTCAGGGGCTAACGGGTCCTGGTTTAGGCAGGTCCAGGGAAAAGTCAGTTGTCTGCATCTCTGCCCAAGGGGCAGGGAAGAGAAGCCACATGGCCGAGATTTAAATGAGGACGCTGTGGCTCCTGGGCCATAAGATTTTCTAACCACCTGAAGAGGTAGGGGCTGAAGACACTCCATTTTCTCACATAGAAGGGGGATTTGATTTCAAAGGAAACCATCATGATAGAGATGGCATCAAAATACCCCTATAAACCTTAAGGGGAAGCACAATCTTAAGAGGAATAGGAAATTTTAGTTAAACTTAGATCAGAAGACTTCCCCTCCTTCTTGTGGGTAATGAGGGAGGTCAGGAGCAGTGGACAGAAGCCCTTCAGTCTTCCCAGTTACATCCTGGGCTTCATGAACTCTAGGGCACTTAACCTCACAGCAGTATGAAAGCAGGTATTGTTATACCCATTCTAAAGATGTGGAAACGAGGTTCAATGAAGTAAGTAACTTGTTCTCTGAACCATGACACAAAATGGCTCAAATAAAAACCGCATTTATTTTTCCAAGCATGGATCAAAGTATTTTATATAAATGCCTCATTGGATTCTGTCTCAATTCATAAAAAAAAGGAGAAATTGGAGACTCAGTAAGCGCAAATAGCTGGCTGGAGTCTATCGAGCTGGGAGAGGCCGGGGCTGACTTGGAAGCCAAATCTGTCAGGTACAGAGCTGGGACCCTTTCCATACCCTCTTCCTTAGAGTATAAATAAAACTGGCCATATACTCAAAATTTGGGGGCCAAACACAGAATTTATTACCCATAGGGAAATTTATTTAAAAAATCACCCCACACCTGTTATAGCACTAAAGCCTTCATCCTGCCTGAAAATTAGTTAAAGATTATTTTCACAATACAGAAGTTCGCTCAGGATGCCGTCCTGGTGGCGATTCCTGAAATGGACCTGGGCCTCTGGCGGCCACTCCTGGGCCTTGGTATCTCTGTCCAGGTGTGTTAGGGCTTGGCAGGAGCCTTCCCAGTCACAAGAGCACTCTTCAGGGGCAGAGGCACAGATGAAGTCGAGATATAGTTGGTCAGCAACCCACTACCGTCCAAAATTTTATCTGTTGCTGCTTTCGTGTCTCCTTTTTAACTTATATTCCCAGTACAAGTTGCTACCTTTACACAGGCACAGAAAAGCTAAAAAGGTGGTTCATCAGAGGGGACCCCTTCCCTGTCCCCAGAGCCACCACTGCTGAGCCTGGCCAACTTGCCAGTGCCCCAGGTGTGCCCACCTTCTTTGCACATCTGGCCACAGTGGGTGCCCCGGATTCCTTACCTTGATGGCCTCCACAGAGTCATACTTGTCCAGTTTGTTGATGTGGTTAGTGATGCTGGTGTTGAGAGGGGCAGGTGACACGGGGTGGATGACAGTGGCATCGTGGGACTGCTGCTGGTACCGCTGGCAGTAGGTGTAGACCAGCAGGGTGAGGAGGCAGCCGAGGATGGAGCTGCTCAGCCCCACAGCAATCATGTGGAACATGTTGAACTCTGGGGAGACAGATGGAAGGACGCCACATGTGAGAAGGACACGCCACCTGAGTGCTCTGGGGGGACAGACGGAAGGACGCCACATGTGAGAAGGACACGCCACCTGAGTGCTCTGGGGGGACAGACGGAAGGACGCCACACGTGAGAAGGACACGCCACCTGAGTGCTCTGGGGGGACAGACGGAAGGACGCCAGGACGCCACACGTGAGAAGGACACGCCACCTGACTGCTCTGGGGGGACAGACGGGAGGACGCCACATGTGAGAAGGACACACCACCTGACTGCTCTGGGGAGACAGACGGGAGGACGCCACATGTGAGAAGGACACGCCACCTGAGTGCTCTGGGGGGACAGACGGAAGGACGCCACACGTGAGAAGGACACGCCACCTGACTGCTCTGGGGGGACAGACGGAAGGACGCCACACGTGAGAAGGACACGCCACCTGAGTGCTCTGGGGGGACAGATGGAAGGACGCCACACGTGAGAAGGACACGCCACCTGAGTGCTCTGGGGGGACAGATGGAAGGACACCACACGTGAGAAGGACACGCCACCTGACTGCTCTGGGGGGTCGGAAGGAAGTCCACCACTCATGCGGAGGACCCGCCACCTGAGTGCGCGGGGGGGACCCCCGGAAGGACGCCACACCGGACCAGGACACGCCACCTGAGTGCGCTTGGGGGACAGACGGGAGGACGCCACACGTGAGAAGGACACGCCACCTGACTGCTCTGCGGGGACAGATGGAAGGACGCCACACATGAGAAGGACACGCCACCTGACTGCTCTGGGGGGACAGACGGAAGGACGCCACATGTGAGAAGGACATGCCACCTGACTGCTCTGGGGGGACAGATGGAAGGACACCACACATGAGAAGGACACGCCACCTGAGTGCTCTGGGGGGACAGATGGAAGGACGCCACACGTGAGAAGGACACGCCACCTGACTGCTCTGGGGGGACAGACGGGAGGACGCCACACGTGAGAAGGACACGCCATCTGAGTGCTCTGGGGGGACAGATGGAAGGACGCCACATGTGAGAAGGACACGCCACCTGACTGCTCTGG
>CAUYTI010118799.1:0-64242 GCA_963575145.1 Galago senegalensis | reverse complement strand
CTAAGAAAAGAAATAGCTGAAAATGTTAACAAATGGAAAAACATACCATGCTCATGGCTGGGAAGAATCAACATTGTTAAAATGTCCATACTACCCAAAGCAATATACAATTTTAATGCAATCCCCATTAAAGCTCCACTGTCATATTTTAAAGAGCTTGAAAAAATAATACTTCATTTTATATGGAATCAGAAAAAACCTCAAATAGCCAAGACATTACTCAGGAATAAAAACAAAGCAGGAGGAATCACGCTACTAGACTTCAGATTATATTATAAATCCATAGTGATCAAAACAGCATGGTACTGGCACAAAAATAGCGAGGTAGATGTATGGAACAGAATAGAGAGCCAACAGATGAATCCAACTACTTACTGGTACCTGATCTTTGACAAGGCAATTAAAAACATTGAGTGGGGAAAAGATTCCCTATTTAACAAATGGTGCTGGGCAAACTGGCTCGCAACCTGTAGAAGACTGAAACTGGACCCACACCTTTCACCATTAACTAAATTAGACTCTCACTGGATTAAAGATTTAAACTTAAGACATGAAACCATAAAAATACTAGAAGAAAGTATAAGGAAAACACTTGAAGAAATTGGCCTGCGCAAATATTTTATGAAGAGGACACCCTGGACAATTGAAGCAACATCAAAAATACACTATTGGGACCTGATCAAACTAAAGAGCTTCTGCACAGCCAAGAACACAATAAGTAAGGCAAGCAGACAGCCGTCAGAATGGGAGAAGATTTTCGCAGGGTATGTCTCCGACAAAGGTTTAATAACCAGAATCCATAGAGAACTTAAATGTATTAGCAAGAAGAAAATGAGTGATCCCATCTTAGGGTGGGCAAGGGACTTAAAGAGAAATTTCTCTAAAGAAGATCAGCACACGGGCTACAGATATATGTAAAAATGCTCATTATCCTTAATCATCAGAGAAATGCAAATCAAAACTACTTTGAGATATCATCTAACTCCAGTGAGATTAGCCCATATTACAAAATCCCAAAACTAGAGATGCTGGCATGGATGTGGAGAAAAGGGAATACTCCTACACTGCTGGTAGGAATGTAAACTAATATGTTCCTTTTGGAAAGACATCTGGAGAACTCTTAGAGAACTAAAAATAGACCTGCCATTTGACCCTGCAATTCCTTTATTAGGTATATTCCCAGATGACCAAAAATCGCATTACAACAAAGATATTTGTATCCGAATGTTTATTGCAGCCCAATTCATAATTGCCAGGTCATGGAAGAAGCCCAAGTGCCCATCGATCCATGAATGGATTAACAAACTGGTATATGTATACCATGGAATAAATGCAGCCATAAAGAAAGATAGAGACTTTATGTCCTTCATGTTCACATGGATGGAGCTGGAAAATGTTCTTCTTAGCAAAGTATCACAAGAATCAAGGGAAAAGTATCCAATATACACACCCCTATTATGAAACTAATTTATACCTTTTGTATGAAAGCTATAACCTAATAACAGCCTAAGAATCCTGGGAGCAGGGAGGGAGAGGGGAGGGAGGAATGGGTGGAGGGAGGGGGATTGGAGGGATCACTTCTGTGGTTTATCTTACAGGGGTACAAGTGAATCTTTCTAAGAGTAGAATGTGAACGTTTTAAAACAATAACTAAGCAAATGACATGAAGGCTGTGTTAACCAGTTTGATGGAAGTATTTCAGATTGCATGTGAAAACTCCACACTGTACCCCAGAAGTGCATTAATGTACATAGTTACCATTCAATAAAAAAAAGTATTCTTAATACATTTTTGATACAAGTCCTTTTACAGATATTTACAAATGTTCAAAAATATTTCCTACTATTCTATGGGTTATCTTTTTGTTTTCTTGAGGACCTTATGGAGCACAAACATTTTCAGTTTTGTTGAGGTCAAATTTATCTGTTTTTTCTTTTGCCTCTTGTGTTTTTGTTGTCATATATAAGAAGCCATTGCCTATTCTGATGTTAGAAAGATTTATTCCTGTTTTTTTCTAAGAATTTTATAGTTTCAGCTCTTACACGTAGGTCTTTGATTTTTTTTTTGTTTGTTTATGGTATGAGATAGATGCCTGTATTTATTGAACATGGGTAACTAGCTGTGCCAGCACCATTTGTTCAAAATACTATTATTTTCTCATTGAATTATCTTGGCACCCTTGTAAGAATCAGCTGACTATGAAGTAGGGGATTATTTCTGGACCCACAATTCTATTTCACTGGTGTATATTTCTATCTTTATTCCAGTATCATGCTGTCTTGATTACTGTAGCTTTATAGTAAGTGCCTGTATTGACATCAGGAATTGTGAGTGTTCCAACTTTGTTTGTTTTTAAGGCTGTTTTCATTTATTGTAGGTTCTTTGCATTTTTATTGCATTTTTGTATTAAATTTTGGGTCAGTGTTTCAATTTCTGCAAAATAGGCAGCCAGGATTTTGATAGGGATTTTTTAACAACTGCTGTGTGGTGCTTTGTTGTTTGGACCTTGTTTTTTTTTTTTTTTTTTTTTTTGAGACTGAGCCTCAAGCTGTCCCCCTGGGTAGAGTGCCATGGTGTTACAGCTCACAGCAACCTCCAACTCCTGGGCTCAAGCGAGTCTCTTGCCTCCGCCTACCAAGTAGCTGGGACCACAGGCGCCCGCCACAACGCCCGGCTATTTTTTGGTTGCAGCCATCATTGTTGTTTGGCGGGTCCGGGCTGGGGATTCGAACCCGCCACCTTAGGTGTACGTGGCAGGCGCCTTAGCTGGTTGAGCTATAGGCGCCGAGCCAAAGCTCTTTTTTAATGTTGTAAATTTCTGAATTTTACCTTGTGTTACAGTGAGAGTTTTCATTTAGTCTAATGCCATGGGGTTACTGAGAACCAGCTCTAAAGTTTGGAGCAGGAGACAAAAAATGGGCAAAGATTGATAAGTAAATGATAAAGGATAAAGCAAAATACTAATATTGGAAAGAAAAGGAGGGGCAATGCCGAGGAGAAAAGAGGGTGTACAGGTTAGTCGTCATAATTTCTACTAGTATGCAAATTTCGTACACACTATTGAATGTTTGCTACTTTTTGTAGAAAATCTCAAAGTAAGAGGTGAACCTCATTTAAATTGGAAAATGTCAGGTGAAATAAGATGTATTTGAAGTTTTTAATTTTTAAAAACTTCTAGATGATTCTTGCTTTCCAAACACCACAAACACTGTGGCCGAGTCATCCACTCTGACTGTGGAAGACTGAATCCAGCTAAGAACAAAGATAACATTGTTCTTTTTTCATCTTCCAAAATAAGTTCATGAAATGTATTTGAAACACAATAGTTTGAAAGGCAAGACATCAATGTGTTTATCTTAGAAGATCCAGGCTTTGTAGAGAAAAGAAAAGATGTTTAGTTCTTAGGAGTTTAAGCTTGAGGTTCAGAGTTAAGATTTTTATAAAAGTTAAGGCAAAGAAAGGGAAGATGTGAGAAAGCAGTTTTCTGCCAAGAAGGGAAGGTATAGAAGCCCCCACATTAAGCCAAGAAAGGGGGTGAAGAAGGAGAAAGGAGAGCGAGAATGCTCAGATCTGCCCTTGTGGTCAAAACCTTGAGGTTGGAGAGAGAAATGGAGGTCCAAAGACAGAACATCCATATTTATCTTCTGCCTGTAGTTCTTGCAGAAATCAGTTTACAATGTTGACTTGGAATATTTAGGCAGAACAAAAATCTGAGTTAATATTACTATTTTCCTAGTTCCTAATCTTAGAGGGAGGATATCCAGAAATTCTTGGATGTTACAGTAGCTTAAATGTAGACTCTGATCAGACTGAGAGACCACAGACATTCTGGGATCAGGACAAGAAGTGGACCTCAAATCTTTCATAGTATGTCCTTTGAGATGCTGTTAAATCCTTTCATGGGACCATTTATATCAGCGGTAAAGGTAAGAGTCCATTGCAGTTTCAGAGGACAAACTTGGGCTGGAAATGCCTTCTTTGTATCCATAAAATGGTATGATATAAGTTTCCCCCTTTATCTCATAGCAACATAGTTAAAAGAGAAGATGCTTGAACTTTGAGAATGTCCTTGTAAAGGTGATTATATTTTGAGTTGACTGAATTTAAATACTTAAAAGACTGAGTAATTTCCCAAAAGATTATTTCAAATGAAAAATAGTTACCTTAAAGTGGTAAGATCAAGTGTTTTCAGCTAGGGGGCTTGTAAGCAAGTTGAATTCAATAAAACATAATATACCTGCACTTCTGAGTTGTGAACCTGCACGTTCAGGCAGCTAGATACACAGTGTTATCTTTCTTTTTCATTCTATTTTCAACTTTCCATTGTTTGTTGTATTGACTCTCCCTGTGTAACTGTGGCTCATGTAATTCTAATATTTACACTGAATTGGGAAAGTTGTAGGGATGGACAAGATATTAAAGGACAATACCACTAACTGTCAAGGTATAATTTTTTAAGAGTTTAAATCCTTATTCATAAAAATATAGAGTAAACATGTGTCAAAGTTTTATTTAACTTATTGAGAAAACAAGTCTGATACTAAATATAATTCAAAAGATGAGAAGAAAAGTGGTTAGTGAGTCCCTCGGGAGAGTTATACAAAGATAAGTTTACTAATTTAGTGTCCAACCTGGTTAGTCTCCTGTTAATGTTTGGGATTATCTTCCCTACTAGACAGAAATAATTAGTATATCTACCATAGAAAAAAATGTAACTTAACATATAACTTCATAGATTATTGGCCCTAAAAAATAATGAATGGTGGGTCAAACTTTGGTATGTACCCTGACACAATTAAAGAAATTGGGGGTGTATCTGTCAGTTCATGCTCCATGAATATGACACGTAAAGAACATAGAATCCTTGTTTTCCCTTATTTTCAAGCTTTGGGCATTTTTTTTCACAGATACTTTATTATTTTCAAAGATTGGCTTTATTTGTCTTTTTGCTACTCTTTTGTTTCATTTTGTTGGAGAAAAAATGGCATTAGATTTTGCACTATTTGGAATCAATGAGTGATAAGTGGTCAAATGAAAAAAATTGTAAAAATTAAATTAAAAACTTTTTGGTACTTCAAGTGACCAACTTTAGGTCTGAACCTTTCTAAAACTATAACTCTCCCTTGTCAATGCTTCATTTAAAGGACTCTGTAGATTTTTGTGCTTCTCTGTTTTCTATGAGTTATGTTACATTTTCACATCTAGAAGCATTTTAAAAATTTATTATTAATGTCATTTTCAATTGACAAGTCATAATTTTATACATTTTATAGGTATAATTGATGTTTTGATATGTGCAATGTCAAGCTTATTATTATAGTCATCACTTTGCTTACCTATCACTTTTTTATAGATAACATAATAGTTTGTACATAATTTTAGGGTACATGTGATTTTTTAAAGTTTCAAATTAGTATGAGGGTACAAATGATGAGGGCACTAACATTATTAGTGTTAGTTAGGTAAAGTTCAAGTTGGAGTTAAGCCCTTCCCCCAGGGAGCATGCTGAACCTTGTGCACTTTAGGTGCCATCCTGCCAATCACCTGCCCCCTCCCTGTTCCCGCCTCTCCTCCCCCTCTTTCCCCCTCACCTCTCCTCCCTCTCCCCTGCCCCTTGCTAGACTTTTGTTTTTTCTTTCCTGAGGGCTTGTAGTTGTGTATATATTGGTTTCATATTAGTATTGAGTATGTTGGATACTTTTTTCCCTTTTTTGGGTCTTTCTTAATTTTTTTTTGGCCAGGGCCAGGTTTGAACCCACCACCTCTGGTATATGGGGCTGATACCCTACTCCTTTGAGCCACAAGCACTGCCTGTGGCTTTCTTAATTTTTAATAGTGCTTTGTAGTTATTGCCCAGCAGCAATATCTTCTCTTATCTGTGTAATTGTAGTAATCTTAAGTATTTTGGAGTCACCTGCTGCTCTCTTTGTTGTTGTTTTCTCCATTTGTTTCCTTAAGCTTGTGTTATTCAGTTTATTTGACTTTGTCTCTGGTTTTCATGTTGGAGGCTGTCCTTAAATATATGCTAATCCTTGATAGTCTTTCACTGTGTTTTAGAGACTTACTTATTCACATCTCCCTGGGTAAAATCAGAAAATCCTTGCCCCTTTATATATTAAATATACTATATGTATACTATATATTATATGTTACTATGTTTTACATAATATTATTTTAATATGGCTCAGTGCCTGTGGCTCAAATGGCTAAGGTGCCAGCCACATACACCTAAGGCGGCAGGTTCGAATCCAGCCCAGGCCTGTCAAACAACAATGACGGCTGCAACCAAAAACTAGCTGGGCATTGTGGCAGGCACCTGTGGTCCCAGCTACTTGGGAGGCTGAGGCAGGAGACTTGCTAGAGCCCAGGAGTTGAAGGTTGCTGTGAGCTGTGATGCCACAGCACTCTACCCAGGGTGACAGCTTGAGGCTCTGTCTCAAAAAAAAATAATATTTTAATATATTCATATATTATATAGACTATACTATATAGATATAGAAATGTTAGTTTCCTATTCCTGCACAACAAATGACCATAAGCTTGGTAGTTTAAAACAGTATTCATTTATTAGCTCATAGATCTGTAGGTCAGAAATTCAAATGGGCTTAAATAGGTCTTCTTCTTAGGATCTCACAAGTCCAAAATTATGATGTTGACAAGGCTAGGCTCCTGTTTGGAGACTCTGGGGAAGTGTTTACTTCCAAGGTTACTGTGGTTGTTGGAAGTTGAAGATCTGCAGTTCCTGGCCCTCAAGAATCTTCAGTGCCAGCAATAGCACATCAAATTCTAATGCTTTGAATCTTTACAAATTCCCTTTTCACTACTACAACTAAACTGGAGAAACTCTGCTTTTAATTTTTTTGCCAAATATTGTAACAGCTATGGGAGAGCTATCACATATTACAGTTTCCATCCATACTCAAAGAAGAAGAAATCATATAAATTATTCAGTATCATTCTTTGAATTCTGCCTCTATGTTTGCTAAGGTGGGACAGGTACAGTAGGCCAGGTTGCTTATGTGGGAAGAGGATCTCAGGGAGTAAGAACTCCTTAGTCATTTCTAGGAACTTTGTAATTGAATCTCTGGGTTTTTCAGGTATAAGATCATATCATCCCTGAAGAGGAGAGACTTTGCCCTCCTCTGTCCCCATTTGAATACCCCTGATCATCTTCTCTTGCCTGATTGTGATGGTGAGGACTTTCAGCACTATGTTGAATAGCAGTGGTGACCGTGGACATCCTTGTCTAGTTCCAGATCTGAGTGGAAATGCTTTCAGTTTTACTCCATTCCATATGGTATTGGCTGTGAGTTTTCTGTAGATGGCCTCTATCAGTTTAAGAAATGTCCCACCTAAGCCTATTTTCTTAAGTGTTCTAATCATGAAAGAATGCTGGATATTGTCAAAAGCCTTTTCTGCATCAGTTGAGATAATCATATGGTTTTATTGCAGTAGCACCAAAAATAAATAAGTGGGGTTTTGAGCAAGCTAAAAAGCTTTTGCACAGCTAACGGCACTACAACCAAAGCAAACAGACAACCTTCAGAATGGGAGAAGATTTTGCAAGTTATGAATCTGACAAAGGTCTGATAACTAGAATCTAAAGAGAATTCAAATTAATCAATAAGACAAGAGCAAACAACCCCATTTCTTTGTAGATAAGAAATTTGAACAGAAACTTCTTTGAAGATGACAGATGAATGGCCGGCAAACACATGAACAAATGCTCATTGTCTTTAATCATCAGAGAAATGCAGTGGTTTTGATTTGCCCACATCAGAAAGTCCCCAAACTGTAGATTTTGGCATGGTTGTGGAGAAAAGGGAAAACTTCTACAATGCTAGTTGGATCATAAAGTAATACAACCTTTATGGAAAGGAGTATGGAGAATCCTTGAGGAACTAAAAGTTGACCTTCTGTTTGATCCCACAATTCCTTTACTAGGTATCTACCCAGAAAAACAAAGATCATTTTACCACAAAGACATTTGCCCCAGAATGCAGCAAATTGCAACCCAATTTATAATTGGCAAGTCGTGGAAGTAACCCAAATACCCACCAACCCATAAATGGATTAACAAATTGTGGTATATGTATACCATGGAATACTATTCAGCCATAAAAAGATGAAGACTTTACATCTTTTATGTTTACCTGGATGGAGTTGGAACATATTCTTCTTAGTAAAGTATGGGGAAAAAAGTACTCAACACTATTGTGGAACTGATATATAAACACTTACACCCTCATATGAACGATAAAACACAAATATAGTCTAGAAAGGGGGGGTAAGAAGGGAAAGGTGAGAGGAAAGAGGAGGGCAATTGGTGGGAGGAGAAGTGAGCATTTGGTGGGATCTCACTTAATATGAATAATGCAAGAGTATATTTCAAAATAACTAAGAGTAAATTATAAATATCTTATCACAAAAAATAAATAAGTGAGATGATGGCTATGTTAATCAGTTTGATTTAAGCATTCAATATTGTATATCAAATCATTACATTGTACCCCTGTAACTGCATTTGTGATTTTAATTAAAAATTAATAAAATAAAGAACTCATTAATCCAGACCCTCAAATGTTGGTTTTTCTCTGTTCTACCTCTCATGATCACTTATATTAGTAGCTGGTGCCATTAATTCTTGACTACTTCTTGACTCTGCCATCTGAAACACTCTGTAGTCACTGAGGGTGCAGATTTCTCTGCTGTGCTCCACCAGTCATCTGTGTGATTTCCATCGTCTAATGATGTGTCAATGTCTCTTGCCTATTGTTAATTTCTTCTATTATTGTTCTTGTGTTTCTACCTGCTGTAGTTTGAATATATGTGTCCCTCCCAAATTATATATTGAAGCTTAATCCCCAAAGTGATGGTATGCAGAGGGGAGGCTGTGGTTGGTAGGTGATTAGGCCATAAGGGCTCTAATCTGTGGATGGGATTAGTGTCGTTATAAGAAGCCTGGAGGGAATGAGTTCACTTCTTCCTTCTATCCCCTCTATCATGTTAGGACACAGCAACAAGACACCATTTTGAAAGCAGAGAGTGAGACTTTACCAGATAGGGAATCTGTTGGTGCCTGATTTGGATTCCCCAATATCTAGAACTGTGAGAAATAGAATTCTGTTTTTTATAAATTACCCAGTCTTTGGTATTTTATTATAGTAACATGAACACACTGAAATAACAACATTTTCTGATTTTACCATCCTTAAATGTTACTACCATCTATCTGACACATTTTTTTTTTCTGGACTAGCATTTTCCCTATAGAAAATTGAAAATTTATGGCACCCCCAAACTGAATTAAACTAGATAAAAATTGACACTGAAATCAGAGATCCAAAGATTCTGATTCCTTTTATAACACTGTGACTCTTGCTAGTTCATGAATTTTCCTACAAGAAGACAGCTTTTCTTAGAACATTGAAATTTGTTATCTGGAAAGTGAAAAATTTATTACATTATTGAGGTAATTTTAAACAACATACCAAGAGGCTACATGTTTGATAGCATCTCAAAGTTTCTGCTGTATTTTTATGTGGGTGGTGGTCTGTCAGTATTTTTTAAAGCCTTGCTTAGAATTATTTTTTCTTAGATTTAAAACATTGTCTCTAGTTGGTAACAGATGAAATATTAAATGAATATGCGAACCTCAAAGGCATTCATTGCCTTACTGCGGTATTATTTTATTGATGGGCTCTTTGAAGTCCTTCATGGTTTTTCAAATATTTCATCCATTTTCTAAGATAAGTCTTAAGACTAAAGCAGTAGTCTGGCAGAAGCCAGAAGCAGCAAGGTGCATACTCTCTTCTTTCCTTTAAGCAAACTGCACTGATTTAAATCTGATCTGGTACTTTGAAGAATTTTGTCATTAAAATATTATCCCATTAGTCCTAATTTAGAGGTAGATCTGTTCTCAGGTAAATGCTACATACCTGTTTATTAATTGGCATATAAAAATAATACCACATAGCTGATTGTTTCCTTACTAATTAATTTTTGAACCATTGTCCATTAATAAAGTGTACGAAAAAAACCAAAAGTCTACATAAAAGTTAGGGAACCCCTCAGTACTAAGAGGACATTAATATTTTAAAAATAGTACTTCTTTTATTCACATCATTTTAAAGATTTGTTTTCTAACATCTCTATAAAAGGTCATGTCTATAAAACCAAAACTGACCTCTGAAGATAATTGTACTCAAGGTAATTGACTGATAAATGTACAATTAGCCTATTTGTGAATTTTGCTTATTTAATGACTACTTGGATAATATCATGTTTTGATAAGGATTTGTTGCAAAGTATATGGAAAATTGTGAATACTGCAAAATTTTTGGTGTATTTTTTTCTTTCTTTAAATGTTTCCTCTTGGAAATCTGCTAAATTCTTTTGTTAAGATGTTCTAAAAGCCTTGGTTTTGTCACCTATAAAATGAAACCATAGGAGTCAGGCTATATGACGAGATGATACACACACAGCACTTAGAATTTTATTAATTAGTGTGATACAAGAAATAAAAGTAATATGCAGTATTTTCTTCAGCCAACTTTAATTTCGATTATGAGTTCTTTGTGGAAATTCCTTTGTTACATATAGGTGTAAAGTAAAGATGTGCTATTTTTCAACATATACAGTTGATACTTGAACAATGTGAGGGTTGGAATACCAACCCTTTATCCAGTAATAAAATCTGGGCATAACTTCTGACTTCTCCCAAATTTACCTACTAATTCCCTACTCCTGACCAGAAGCCATACAGATAACATCAACAATTGACTAACACATATTTTGTGTGTTGTATGCAATTCTATATTTTCATTAAAAGTAAGCTAAAGACAAGAAAATGTGATTAATGAAATCATAAAGAAGAGAAAATATAGTTACTATAAAGGTCTTTATCCTCATTGTATTTAAGTTGAGTAGGCTGAGAAGGAGGAGGAAGAGGGAGGGTTGGTCTTGCTGTCTTTAGTGGTAGCAGAGGTGGAAAGAAATCTATACACGGGCTCGGTGCCTGTGGCTCAAGCGGCTAAGGCACCAGCCACATACACCTAAGGTGGCGGGTTCGAATCTCCAGCCTGGGCCTGCCAAACAACAATGATGGCTGCAACCAAAAAATAGCCGGGCGTTGTGGCGGGCGCCTGTGGTCCCAGCTACTTGGGAGGCTGAGGCAGGAGACTCGCTTGAGCCCAGGAGTTGGAGGTTGCTGTGAGTGTGATGCCACAGCACTCTACCCACGGGGACAGCTTGAGGCTCCGTCTCAAAAAAAAAAAAGAAAGAAATCTATACGTGGGTCCATGAAGTTCAAACCTATGTTGTTCAAGGGCCAACTGTATAGTTTGTGTGCTGTGCCCTAAACTGTGGAAAACCTGAAATGGGCACACATCCTAGCAATGTATAAAACCAAACTTACAGGATCATAAGGTAGGTAATTTATCTCTTTGCTAAAATATTCTTCTAAGTAAGACAGTGTAATTTAGAGTCTCTATCCTCCCCAATGTCCAGAATATAAGAAAACTTACTATATATGTGAAGAAACAGAAAAATGTGATTCATAATAAAAAAGCAATTGGTAGAAATAACCTAAATATTGGAATTATCAGAAAGGCCTTAAAATGGTAATTATAAATATGCTCAAGGGCTAAAAGAAATTATTGAACATAATGGATAAATGAATATATGGGGAAAATCTCAGAAGAAAAAGATAAATATATAAAAATGAAATTCTAGGACCAAAAAGTAAAATGTCTCTGTTGAAAATTTATCTGATAAATGAAGATCAAAGAAAAAAAATAAATAGAAAATAATAATAAATAATAGAAAAAGTTATAAACATAATAAATATTAATCAAATTACTAATTTCTTTAAATATGAATGATCTAAATATACCGATAAAAAGGCAAAGATTGCACAGTAGATTAAAAACAACAGTAGTAACAAGAAGACTGAACTACAGTTAGTATATAAAAACCCACTTTAAACATAAAAATCTGGATGGTTAAATGTGAGCAAAAAGGAAAAGATAACATGCCAACAGTAATTTTATTAAAAGCTAGAATAGGTAGATTAATCTTAGAAGAAGCAAATTTTAGGATGAAGAAGATTATCAGGGATAAAGAGATACATTGCGTAATAAAGGGGCCAATTTTCCAGGAAGATTTAATCCTTCACAAGTGTACTTAATGGCGTCTAGACCTTTAGTAGGAAGGTGAGACCTTCTCAGAAGGTTTTTGACTTATATTACCCAGATGCATCAGAGGAATCATAATCTATGGCAGTTATAGCCTTATGAAGTGTATTTCTTAAATAATAAGACTTGAAAGTTAAAATTATTCCTTGATGCATGAGCTGCAGAATGGATCTTATGTTAGCAAGCATGAAAACAACATTAATCTCTTGTACAGCTCTGTCAGAGCTCTAGGGTGAACAGGTACATTGTCAGTGAGCAATAATGCTTTGAAAGGAATCTTTTATTTTTCATGGAGGAGGGTTTAACACTGGGCTGAAAATATTCGGTAAACCAAGCAGATGGGCTGTCATTTGGGCACTGTTATTCAATTTATGGGCTATAGACAGAGTATATTCAGCACAATTATTAAGGGCCCTAGGATTTTCAACATGGTAAATAAGCCTGGGCTTCAGCTTAAAGTCACCAGTTGCGTTAGCCTCTGACATAAGAGTCAGACTGTCCTTTGAAACTTTGAAGACAAGTACTGACTTCTCTCTGGCTATGGAAATCCTAGATAGCATCTTCTTACAATAGAAGTCTGTTTCATTTACAATGAACAATCTATTGCTTAGTGTAGCCACATTCTTCAATTATTTTAGCTAGATCTTCTGGATAACTTGTTCAACTTCTACATCAGCAATGGCTTCTTTACCTGGTGTTTTTAGTTATGAAGATGGCTTCTTTCCTTAAACATCATGAACCCACCTCTGCTAGCTTCCAACTTTTTTTCTACAGCTGCCTTACCTTTCTTAGCCTTCATAAAATTAAAGAGAATTAAGGCCTTGCTCTGTATTAGGCTGTGGCTTAAGGAAATGATGGGGTTAGTTTGACATTTCATCTAGGCCACTTAAACTTTGTCCATATCATCAATAAGGCTGTTTTGCTTTTTGTGTGTGTACTGGAGTAACACTTTTGTTCCCTTGAAAAACTCTTCCCTTGCATTCACAACTTGGGTGCTTGGCCCAAGATGCTGAGTTTTCAGGCTATCTCAGCTTTCCATGTGATTTCCTCACCAAGTTTAATAATTTGTAACTTGAATTTCAAGTGAAGTATATGTAACACTTATATACTTATTTCCCACTTGGACACATAGAAGCCATTTTAGGATTATTAATTGGCCCAATTTCAATATTGCTGTGTCTCAGGGAATATCCTGACCAGAGGGAGGGAGATGGGAAAATGACCTCTCAGTGGAGCAGTCAGAACCCACACATCAGTTATTAACTAAACGTGGTGTCTTTTGTGGGCAGAGTTCATGGTGCCCCAGAGCAATTGCAATAGTAACATCAAAGATCACTGATCACTGTAACAGAAAAAATAATAATGTAAAAGACTGAAATCTGTGAGAATTATCAAAATGTGATACAGAGACACAGAGCAAGTGCTGGCTGTTTCCCATTATTGTACTAGTATGAAGTACAATAAAGCAATGTTTGTCTGTACATATATGGTTTAAATAAGCAATTAAACAAGTGGATGATTATGGTAGGAGTCAGGTTTCTCTCTGTTGGGGTAGAAGGTTAGTTGAATATAAGCTGGGGGAGAAGAATAAAATTAGCTGCATGGTGATAAATGAGTTAGTTTGAGACATCATTATGAACCCACATTTGGCTTAATATCGTGATATGGATTGGTTTTTGGCCCCTCCAAATCTCAAGTTGAAATTAAATCCCCAGTGTTGGACATGGGACCTGGTGGGAGGTATGTGTGGATCATGGGGAATGTTCCCTCATGAATGGCTTAGTGCTCTTCCCAAGATAATGAGTGAGTTCTCACTTTATTAGTTCACATACGGCAGGTTGTTGAAAAGAGCCTGTCATCCCTTTCTTCCTTTCTTGCTCCTTCTCTCCCTTTGTGACATACCTGCTCTTTCTTCACCTTCTGCCTTGATTGGAAGCTCCCTGAAGCCCTCACCAGAAGCAGGTGATGGTGCCAAGCTTGTAGTGTCTGCATAAACATGATTTAAATAATCCTCTTTTCTTTATTTCTAATTACCCAGTCTACATATTCCTTTATAGCAATGCAAAATGGACTAACACATATAGATATAAATGTAATCATTTAGACATTTTTATAGAAATGTATATATACACTGGTAGTATATATGCAGACACTTCCTTACCCTGTCAGTTGAGAGGGTCTAAATGCAATGACGTGCCAATAGCTAGAAGTACACATAACACTCTGATACTATTTCCCAAATCATTTTCATATAAGAGGAATGATGCCTTTTAGAAAAAACAGCTGATTCTTTAACTTTGCAGGAGCATCTTTTAATACCAGGAAGTAAGGAATTGTTTAACCCCCACCCCTTCCAAAACAAAACAAAACACATAAAACACCACAATGATGAGCATATGTCAGAGAAACCCAGAAGCTAATAGAAAGAGCTCCCCAGCCGCAAAGGAACCATATTAATGGAAGATATTAAAAATAGAGGAAAATAGTTATAGGGTATGTAAGAACTTTCTGCATTATATTTCCATTTATTTCTGTAAATCTGGAATTATTCTAAAGTAAAATATTTATTTAAAAAGTTTATTTAATGGTTTTAAAGACTGAAGTCATGAAAAGAACAGGTTACTTAACTTGAAGATACACCAAAAAAATAAGGAGCGAAATCATGACCCTTCTAATAAGACCAGTAAGTCTAGTACATGTGTATTTGGAATTCTATAGTGGTAATTTGTTTAGTTTCTTTTTATTTTCTATTTGTCATATCTGATTTTTGTTCCTCTTGTTTCTTTTTTCCTTCTCTTGGGTCAATTGATCACTCTTAGAAATTCATTTATTTCCTTAATTTATCAAAAGGCAATAGAAAGAAAAGGAAAAGGCAAGTCATGTATTTAGAGAAAATATTTGCAATATATGTTTGAAAAAGACTTATGTTTATATGATATAAAGAGTCTATCTCGCTGTTCTAAAAAGAACTGAACATGAGAAAAATATGAGTGGCCCCAGTAAACACATGAAAAATACTCAACATTATTAGTCAGTAGGGAAGTGCAAATTAAAACTATGGTTACGATTTGACTTCCCACCTACTAAAATGACTTATATTAAACACTGAATACAACATGAAATATATGTATTGCAGATAGGAGTATAAGATGGTCCAACAATTAAGGAAGATGATTTGGCAGTTTCTTATTGAATTAAGCTTATTCCTGCCTATGTTCTGGCAGTTCCAGTCTTTAGTATACACACAACAGAAATGAAAATATATGTTCACAAAATGACTCACACAAGCCAATTTATAGCAAATTTGTAAATAATGGCTAAAACTAGAAATAACATAAATACTGGTCAATAGGAAAATAGGTAAACAAATTGTGTTATATTAATAACATGGAAGAAATTCATCAATAAAAATGAATTAACTACTCTTACATTCAATGAGATGTATGATTTCTTTCTTTCTTTCTTTCTTTCTTGCTTTCTTGCTTTCTTGCTTTCTTGCTTTCTTTCTTTCTCTTTCTCTTTCTTTCTTTTTTTTTGAGACAAGTTTTACTTTGCTGCCCAGGCTGGAATTCACTCATAGCTCATTATAATCTTGAACTTCTTGACTCAAGTGATCTTCTTGTCTCTGCCTCCCAACTCTCTGGAACTACAGCCATGTGCAACCACACCTGGCTAATTTTATTTGTTCCAAGAGACAAAGTCTCGCTATGTTGCCCAGGGTGTTCTCAAATTCCTGGTCTCAAGCTATCATCCCACCTCAGCCTTCTAAAATGCTGGAATTACAAACGTGAGCCACAGCATCTAGAAAAACATAAATAAATAAATCTCAAAAACCATTGCTGAATGAAATTATTCAGCTTCTGTAGAATCAATCAAGTCCAAAAGAAGCAATTAGCATATGTCAGCAGTAAAATGACACAAGTGTTAAAATTATGTGAAAAAACCTTTAAAGTAGCCATTATATAAACGCTTCAATAAGCAAATACTCTTAAAGGAAAAATTATATTTAGCAAAAAAATAATGATATAAAAGAGTCTCAAGTAAAAATTTTAGAACTAAGAAAATGCAATAGCTAAAATAAAAACTCACTGAATATACTCAATACCAGACGTAAATGACAAAGAAAAGTCTCAGTAACTCTGGAGATAGAAATTATCTTTTCTGGACAGCAACGTTTTGTCGAACAATAAAAAAAAAAAGTGACATTTAAGACACTGGAAGCCCAGAGAAGAGAATAAAGATTTCAGTGTTCCATGGTATGCATATACCACAATTTATTAATCCATTTCTGATTTGGTGGGCATTTAGGTTGTTTCCATGTCTTGACAATTGTGAACTGAACTGTAATAAACAAGCTAGTGCAAATGTCCTTATGATAAAATTATTATTTTTTTCTTCTGGGTAGATGCCTAGTAGTGGGATCATGGAATCAAAGGGGAGATCTAATTGGAGATCTTTGATGATTCTATTCAGCCATAAAAAAAGATGGTGACTTTACATTTTTTATGTTAACCTGGATGGAGCTGAAACACATTCTTTTTAGTAAAGTATCACAAGAATCAATTATCCGATATACTCAATACTGACAATAAGCCAGTACATGATCTAATGCATGCCCACATAGGAGAAAAATCTCATTCCAATTTAAGTTAGGGGGAAAGAAATGAGGGAGGGAAAAAGGGAAGGGATTGGGCACTGCATGGGCACAGGGTGGGGGTGTTTGGTATACCTTTTGTGTGTGAGACATATCCACAAGTTTGAGTCTACCTAACAAGATCAAATATTTTTTCCTGGTTGTTTGTACCCTCACATTAACCTGAAATAAATTCACTTAAAAAAAAAAAGAAAATTTTAGTGTTGAAAAAAATACAGCCCCCAACATCCAGTGATTCAGCTTAATGATTTTTTGCCTCAATAATATTTCCCATATAACCATTCTGTTTTTCACTTTCAGTACAGTATTCAGTAAATTACATGAGATATTCAACACTTTGTTATAAAATAGGGTTTGTCTTACATGATTTTGCCCAACTGTAGGCTAATGAAAATGCTCTGAGCCCATTTTAGGTAAGTTAAGATAATCTATGTGTATGATGTTTGGTAGGTTAAGTGTAAAAAAAGAAACTTTGACTAATGATATTTTTAACTTACATTGAGTTTTTCAGGCTATAACTCCATGGTAAATCAAGTAGTATCTGTATTTGAAGAAAAAATGGCTGAAAAAAATTCAACAAATTTTGGAAAAGACATAAATCTACTGACTCCAGCAGCTCAGTAACTCCAACCAGGATAATTCTAAAGAAATCCATAGCCAGACACATCATAATGAAACTGCTAAATGTTAAAGACAAAGAAAAAAATATTGACATCAGCCAGAGCAAAATGATATATTCTCACGGGAAAACAACACTTTGAATAGTTATAAATTTCCCATTAGAAACCATGGCAGCCAATAGGAAGTGTCACAGAGAGCTTAAAATGCTGAAATAATCAATCTAGAATTCTACATTCAGTGAAAATCTCCTTTAGGGATGGATTGAAGGGAGATAGACATTTTCAGGGGAAGAGAAACTAAGAGAATGCATTGCCTACTGACTGGCTTTAATTGCTGCAGTTATGCAGGAAGAAGGAAAATAATATCATAAAGAAATTTAGAATACCAGGAATAAAGAAAGCAACAGAAATACCAAATATTT
The DNA here is from genome assembly GCA_963575145.1 of Galago senegalensis. Classification (NCBI taxonomy): domain Eukaryota; kingdom Metazoa; phylum Chordata; class Mammalia; order Primates; family Galagidae; genus Galago; species Galago senegalensis. The sequence continues at coordinate 46,352 of CAUYTI010118799.1, read as the reverse complement.
GGGTTAATATAATAGATTATTCTTCTCCTCTTAAATTATTTAAACTACCATAATTAGCACATGACCTCAAAGGTCTTTCTGAAAGAGGAAGAGAGGTTATGGAGGCTCCTAAGAGACCTTTGAATGACCCAGACTAGAAGTAAGTTACGTCTCTTTCACTCACATTTCATTGGCTATAACTCAGTCATACAGCTCTAACTAACTGTAGTGGAGTCTGGGACATGTTTAGTTGTTCATTCAGAAGGAAAAGAAAATAGGTGATGAATATATAGCCTTGAACTTATCACAATATGCCCATATGTTCACCAATTACTGGCTTCACTATTTTATTGCACCACAGAATATACTGCCTTGCTTCCTAGCTTCCATGCACTTTTTTCATCCCAAATAAAGGCTGAGATTCTTGTATGACATTGCAGCACCCTCTGTCAGGTAGTCAGGTCTAAGCACTTATAGTGTAATTTCAGAATTAAATTTCTAGTTCACATTACCCCCAATCCCACTATACAATGATGGAATAAAGGCAGAATAACTCCATTTACTACTTTTGTTCTTGACTGATGGGAGATACATAATAATCAGTGGTCTCAGTAATACTGAAATGTTATGAGCAGGTATTGTGAAGGTCTTCTAATTTGGGGCTGGAAAAATCCTTTAATTAGACCCTGCTACCACTCTCTGGGAGGAATTCTTTTGTTCACTGTTCTCAGTGTCCCCATGGTTGGTTATAGTCAATCTGTCATTCTTGGGGGTTGGAAAGTGTGCCCTTTCTAGACATTGCGCAGTTCTTGCAGCCTGCTTGCTAGTAGTGAAAGCTTGAAGGGCTGCAATTGTTCACAGATTGAACTATCAAAAGCTTTAAAATTGAGGTATGTATTTTCTTTGTAAATGTAATGTCAAAAACATGGCTGGCTCTGATCTCTTTATGTCTAACCATGTGCTGATGACCACATCCAAAGTTGTTTTAAGAATAGTTCTTGAATATGCTTAATTTCTTGTTTCCTTTACCTTATGTCTTTTGACACTAAATGACAGCTACCATGAGGCTAATCTAAAATAATGTGTGGGAAGACTATATTTTTAATCTGAGTTTTATCATTAGGTTGAATCACTCTGTTCTACTAAAAAAAATCTCTGATACCTTTTCACTTGAAGCTTTTTAAAATTCCATCTCTTCTTGTTTGAAGTCTAGAATTAGATTTTTCAATCATGAATGAGTCTAAATTTCTTGACCCTCTCCTTTTTTATTTCCAAAGAACCCACTTTTTCCCCCAAAGGTTTATCTTTTCCATGAAATGCTTGTTATGTATAACCAGCAAAGAGATATAAAGTTTTCTTTTGTTCATCATCTTGACGTAGTGCTGTAGTTCAGGAGACATAGCATGTGCCTTTCACTATACAGTGAGCAATATTTTTGTCTAACTATTTTGTCATAATTGAAATACTCACTTTTATAATCTCCAATATCAATTGTCTTACAGCACAAAGTAAAAGAGAAATCTGCACTTCCACTGATAACAGAGTAGGGATGTGTAAATGGGAATTGGTTTTGGACCATTTTAAAAGAAAGCCTTCCTAAGAGGACTACTTGCAGAGGAGAAAGCTATCTCAACACAACGAGCCTGAGGTTAACCATCAAAACCCAGTGGCTCTGATAGGCAGTTCTCATCTATTATTGTGAAGTCACTAAAGTGTAGTCAAGAGATCTTTTTGTAGGAGGCTCCAGTAGGGTGGAACTCGAAGGGAGAAAAAATGTCCCTTGAAAGAAGAAGCCAGTAGCTTCTTCATCAGCATCCAGAGGGAATTAGCACCAGATTGCTCTTGGGCCCACCACTTTTTAAGCTGAGAAAATGCTTGAGAAGTATAAGCTATTTTATTAGGCCAACTTCTGGATATCTTTGGATCCTTAGTAGTTGAGCTATAGATCTTTCTCAGTTGGGATTTCATAGATCTTCTTCTCTGACTTGGAATAACATAGATACATTTTCTGTGGCAGCTATGTAATCAGGCATAATGAGAATTGTGGGAAAAGTTCTTTTCTGAACTTAATGCCTGCCAATATTTTTTTAAGGAAAAGCTCTACTTTTCAACATCATTTCTGTCTTTGCTAATGTTTTTCTTTATTACTAGACTAGAAAAGTTATTTTCTCAGCTTGTAGACTTATTTATTTATAAAAATAAATGTCACCATCTAGTAAATGAATAAGAGAGCAAAGCACGAAGAATTAGAACTAAAAGAAGATATGTAGGCATACTATAATGTATAATGGGAAGAGAAAAAAGGAGATAGGAAAAGGAGAAGAGAGTGTAAAAACCATATAAGCTAATCATGGAATTCAACCCGTAATTAATATATTAGCTGCTTATATTTAACTAAACATTAGACGGGCAAGAGTTTTTTTCTTAACTTCCTTTGTATTTTGAAATATCTGTTGAGGGGGAATAATTTGGTAATCCTTCTTTTTTTTTTAAAGGAATATAAAACTATTGACTGACCACTGTTCACTATTATTTATAATAAAAGTAAACAATATACAGTTGGATAACATTCTGATTCTTATGGCTATTTTTATGGCTTCTGCTTAACCAGTAACTCAAATACTGAAAAGTTTGAGTCTAACATGTAAGGAATGAGTTGGGGTGAGGAAAAAACATGCAGGTCAAAAGTTTAGATTGCAAAGTTTATTCACACATTTATGTCAACAGGTATGAAACTGCCAACATGGCTTAACCAGCTGATTAGGCTTCTATAAGCCAAGCCTAGGAATGGCTTCCTAGAGGAATCTTTAATGACCATTTAACTAAGTCTTATTTGTTTACCTCATTAGAACCCGCCAGGATTTGTCTAGTGTCCTCATGGGAGTGGGGAGGTTATTGGTAATGATAAAGCTTTTCCTTTTAGAAATTTTGTAAACACAATTTTGTATTTATATGACTATACAGATTCTGACATGGCTGCCTTTAAGTTATCCATTTAAATTGTCGAATTAAGAATCAACTATTTAATTTTAAACATTATGGCTTCAGGAAAATTTTCTATTCTTACATTGCTCAGAATGATGGTATTGCAGACAGCTGGGCTTAACTCTGATTTTTGTTTTGGTGAATATTTAAAAACAAAGAAAATCATTTACATATGAATGTTACGTATTACACATACAGAAACAAATTGAAAAAACAACAACAACAAAAAAAAGCCCAACAACCCAGAATGGTCCTTAGGCAAAGAGTTAAACACAAGTTCTTACTGAATAATGGCTATGGAAATTTCCCTCAGCATTTAGATAAGCTGTTCTCTAATGCAGAGGAAACAATATGCCATGGTATCAAATGTTTTTTTTCTGATAAAGGAAGCAACCAGAGAAAGCTTTTATTTGTTCAAAGTAACCAGTGCTACTGATGCAAGCCCCGCCCCCCCCAAAGACTCTCCCAGTACTACTTTCTTTTTCTTTTTTTTTTTTTTGAGACGGAGCCTCAAGCTATCCCCCCTGGGTAGAGTGCCATGGCATCACACTCACAGCAACCTCCAACTCCTCGGCTCAAGCGAGTCTCCTGCCTCAGCCTCCCAAGTAGCTGGGACCACAGGCGCCCGCCACAGCACCTGGCCATTTTTTGATTGCAGCCATCATTGTTGTTTGGCGGGCCCGGGCTGGGGATTCGAAACTGCCACCTTAGGTGTATGTGGCTGGCGCCTTAGCTGCTTGAGCCACAGGCGCCAAGCCTAGTACTACTTTCAAAATGAACGTATCAAACTTGATTTATTAGAATGTAGTTATTTCTTCACGCTCCTAAGACCCAGATTTTTTATATATATATATATATATATATATCAACACAAACAATTATTGAGCTTCATCCTCTGGACATGAATGCCAAGTTAGTCTCTCTTCATAAAAAGCAATAACAATCTGAGGACACTTCATATTTGCCTCTCTTGCCTGCACCAAATCCGCCTCATCTGAATCTTTCCACTTCATAAGAAACATTAATTCTCCACTGCTGTCGGTGGCACCAATTATTCTTTCAGGATCAAGACCCCTGGCAAAGCCTCTCGGTTTGTCAGCAGCATCTCTTTTCTTCTTTGATTCGCTGTCATCCGATTCACTGTCCGATAAAGATTTCTTTTTTGTACCATCTTTTTCTTTACCAGCTTTTTGGGAATTAAGAAATGCTTCAATTAACTCTGGGCAATCTAAATTTTCTTCAGGTTCCCAAGTATTCTCAGCATCTGTGAATCCCTTCCACTTCAGGAAATACTCCACCTTCCCATTTACTACTTGTTGATCCAGAACTTTTTCCACCACAAATTCTTCAGGCTCTGCCTCTTCAACTGTTTTACTCGTTCCATTCTGCTTCTTTCCCATTTTTTTCAAGGTAGTTTTATTGGAGGCCACTTTTTATTGCAGACTTGAAGAGCTATTACTCACCAGCTCTGAGGTGCTCCGAGTCGCGAGTCTCGGTAATCCTTATTCTTAATTAGTATGATTCCTACGGATTTATAAGAATTCATACTCTTCTTTCTGCAGGAAGGGGGGTGGACATGACCTATGAAGGGGTTGCATACCCTTGAACTTCAGGGGAAAACAACTCTGATAAAACTCTTCACAATCTCAGTGTTGTGAAGAAAATTGGAGTTGCTTTAGTCCATGATTCTTCAATAAGCCCAATCCAAAAGATTTATTTTCCTCTTCCATCCTGTCTCATCTTTTTCACTCAAAAGTCTGATTTTTGGTGGCTAGCGAAGAAAGTGTCCACCTTAAACTGAACTTCAGTTAAAATAAAGGGAGTATTTACTAAACTTCTCACAACATAACAGAGTTAGATTAATTGCTGACAGGTTGAGAGTTTGCAGATGCTAGGGTAGAGTGAATATGGTTTGCTTATGAATTTTGAGGGCCAGTGGGCTAGATTATGGCAGGCAGAATAGTGGCCCCTAAAGGTATCCATGTCTTAATCCCTGAAAAATATGAATATGTTATGTTCCATAGCAAATGGAGATTAAAGAAGCAGATAGAATTAAGGCTGCTGATTAGCTGACCGTAAAATAGAGGGGTTATTTTGGATTATCCTGATGGGACCAAGTAATCACAAAGGTCCTTAACTATGGAAGAGAAAGGCAGAAGAGAAGTCAGAGGAATGTGATGTGAAAAATGGACTCACTGCTGCTGGCTTGGAAGGTGGAGGAAGAGGGCCGTTGGTCGAGCAATGTGAGCAACCTCCAGAAGACAGAAAGAGCAAGTAAGTGGATTCCCCCTAGAAAGGAATGCAGGTCTGCTGACATTTTGATTTTGGCTCAGTGAGACCCATTTCATATTTCTTAACTACAGCAGTACAAGATAATAAATATGTGGAATTTTAAGCCACTACGTTTGTAACAATCTTTTATAACAGCTACAGAATATGAATATAAAGAACATTTGCTAAATTTATCACCACATAATATAGTCATAGTGAGTACAACCTGTTGGCCAACTCTTGTTCATTTATCTGCATCTGTGCTGTTTTCTCTGTTCAAAAGCCTGGTAGGGGAACAGGGAAGTATCAGCGCTGCCTTAAATGGGCAGGTTCTAGAAATATGTTGTAGTGTACAAATCTTTTAGTAGAACTGTAGATTGTTGTTCTAAATAGTCCCTACCCTTTCCATATCAGTTGATCTGAGACACGTTTAATACTTTTTTCCCCCTTGATCTTCAACACATGGAAGGAGGTGGATTCCAGATAGCAATTAGAGAGTAAATTCTGACATTGGTAATCTAGTAATTGTGGAAGCAACAGGGATAAGAAAGTTAATTTAAAAATTTAAAGGGATAGGAGTAAAATAATTCTAATACCCTACTGATTAAAGTGCATACCAAATAAATAATACTTAGAGAGGCATTAAAATATATAGTGGATTGTAATTTTTGATTGTTCGTGGCCCACCACCCTAGAAAGATAGTTTTGGAAACGGAACTAATTGCCTGAAGTCAGACAAGGTCAGATACTTCCTTACTTCAGTGTTAAAGTCAGAGATCATTTTTTGCTTTTCCTTTTAGCCCCATAATTCCATCACATGCCAAGTATGTATGTTTGTGGGCTAGAAAGGATTTGACTCTGGGTTTCTTGCCACTGGCCTGAGGGTATGCTGGATTTTGGCAATAGACTTTTGGAATAACAGAAATTCCATTAACTTTCTCGTAAGTTGGGACTTATGTTCCAACTTCCCAAGTACTTTTTTCCTCAATTCTGTCCCTTTGCATGATTATATCCTTGTGAAGCTTTTGGTCTTCTCTAGGATGGAGACCTCTGAACTGGAGGGTGCTCAGGTTCTGACCTATCAGACTCCGCCTAGTTCAAAAGTGGTTCATGACCAACAGCATCAGCGTCATATCACTGTGGGTTGAAAAAGCAGAATCGCGGGCCTCAACCCCTGACAAGTGCATCAGATTCACATGTACACTGAAGTCTGAGAAACACTGCTTATTCTGTAATGTTGCTTGGGTCACAGAAATTTTAGGTCATCTTGGACTCATTCTTTGATGCTGTTGAAGCTAACGGTGGTTGTAGTGGTGGTGGCGGGGGTGGAGATTGTGTGGATGGTTTAGGTGGTGGTAATGGTGTGGACTGCTAGTGGTTATATGGGGCGCTGGTGCTGCTAAACCTCTTCTTTATTCTTTTACTTGCACTAATGTTATCAACATGAGGCCTTAAAATTTTTTGTATAAAATAATTATTTAATTATAAAGTGGGGCAATGTGGAAAACATACCATATTATTTTTCTCCTTTTGTTTATAGAAGGCTGTTTTTTGGACATTGTTCCATAAACAAAATTCTAAGTTTTCTCTGTTTTTGAGTATACATTAACTAGATATGAAAACATGATATATTTTTAATGCATTCTCATATTGACCCACATTTCTGCAAATTCATTGATGGTTTTAATTGATGTGAACCAACAGTGTAATCACCTAGGATGCCGTGTTTCAACACAATTGCCTTTATTCTGGCTCTTATCATTCCTTACCTGTGTTATTGGCAATGACTCTCTTAGAGCATTCTTTTTTCCAGTCTGTTGTGTGCCCCAATCCGATAATTCTTCTACATTATCTTTACTTGATTTTTACTAAAATGCATATATAACACTATTACCCTTGTTTAAGGTTCTTTCAGTGACTTGTTAAATCTTTGCAAAAAAGTTCAAACGCTAAAGTCAACAATATACCTGGCCCCTACCTGCCTCTCTGGTGTTCTCTTTTTAACTATATGAACACACTTTGCTCAAGATATTTTGAAGCACTTGGTACACACATTTATGATAGCTAAGCCTTCTTCACCTTTAAGGATGCAGCTCAATTATCTTCTCTGAATTCTCTTCCATAACTGGCCTGCTCATTAAACTAGATGGCCCTGGCTGTGCCAGGACACTGTGTACACTCTGATCCCACAACAGTATCAGTTGATAGGACCACTCTTTGGTGCCCTCTGTCTTCTCCAATAGACGATGAGTCCTCAAGTTCAGCAGTCACAGCCTCCATCTGCATAGCCTTGCGTATCACAGGGCTCACTGTAGGAATTCAGTAATGGTCTACTGAATGCATTAAAGATACATATTAATGTAGAGAGTATTATGGGCTGACTCCCCCCATTCATATGTTGAAGTCTTAATCCCCAGTGCCTCAGAATGTAATTGTTTGTGGAGATGGGGCTTTTTAAGAGGAAATTAGTAAATATGAGGTAATTAGGCTGGGCCCTAATCTGGTATGACTGGTATCTTTGTTAGAAGGGGAAACCTGGGGCCACACACACAGGGTAAAACTGTGAAGACACAATGGCCATGTATTAGATAAGGAGAGAGGCCTCAGAGAAGCCCACCCTACTAACACGTTGATCTTGGACTCTTATCAGAACCATAATAAACATTGTCTAAGCCATAACATTTGTGGCACTTTGTTTTGCCACCATAGCAAACGAATACATGGGATGATGGCATTTACTTGTGAGTATAGGTGAAAGAAATACAAATGGAACAGACTAATAGAAAACTTGGGCTTAAAAAGTCATTTACAAGCATCAAATATATTTCAATTCATTGACTGAGAATTATCCAATGAGAAAAGGGTCACTAGGTGGTCAGAAATGTTGCATTTGAGTTTTATTTTTCTGACTTACTTGCCATGTGGTATTAGACATCAATTTTTTTCACTAAAATATTAATGTTCTGAATGGGCATGGGGGTGTGTGTGTAGGGGGGGGTTGGCACACCTTTTGTGTGTGGGATATAACCACAACGTGAACTCTGCATAACAAAATCAAATATTATACCCTCATATTAACCTAAAATAAATTTACTTAAAAAATATTAATGTTTAAATAACAGTATGAACATGCTTTGTAAAATGCCATTCTATGGTTGGGCATTACTTTAACATGTAATTTCTTCTGCTAAGTGGGAATATATATGCTAATGTTATCTCTATTTCCAAGCAACTGTAGTATTTTTATTGTTTGTGAAAAATGTTGCCAAATTCTAATCACAGAAGTTTTATACCAAGTAAAACTATTACGAGTAGCAGAAGAAGTACATGCTGCTCCAAACTAGGTCGCGTGTCTATTGTCATCTCTACTTTTATGTATGGAACTCTGCTGATTTTATAGGTGAAAATGACAACTCTTTACATTAATTTGCATTTACTTGGTTACTAGTGGAAATGAATATGTATTTTTATTTTGACTGCAAATTCTTCCTCTTTTTGCCAATTTTTATACATATACATAGATGTATTGATGTGATGTATAGAAAAGAATGGTGCACACATCTTTCTAGTTTATAATTTACCTTTGAATTCTGTTAATGGCTTTTGGGGGTAAATATTTTTGTTTTTCTGTAGATAAATCTGTCCATCCTTTCTTTGGGTTTGTAGTGAGGAAGATTTAATCCATTGTAAAATTCTATAAATATTTTCCTATAGTGGTTTTTACAACTTTGTTTTTTATGATTTTTTTTATATATGTCAAGTAATTAGAGCCTGTGGCTCAGTGAGTAGGGCGCCAGCCCCATATACCGAGGGTGTTGGGTTCAAAACCTGGCCCGGCCAAACTGCAACAAAAAAATAGCCAGGCATTGTGGTAGGCGCCTGTAGTCCTAGTTACTTGGAAGGCTGAGGCAAGAGAATCGCCTAAGCCCAAGGTATGGGGGTTGCTGTGAGCTGTGACGCACTCTACCGAGGGCGACAAATAAAACTCTGTCTCTAAAAAAAAAAAAGAAAGTTTAAAAAAAAAAAAACGTAATAATCCACCTAGAATTTATTCAGTATAAGGAGTGAGGTTGAGATCCAACTGTATTTGATTTCAAATGTGTAGTCATTAATCTCTATTCCATTTAGCACAGCCATACATTCTCTTTGATTAAAAAGGCCACTTTCCTCATCCCTATTCTTTATTTCTTTTTTTATAAATTGACAAGTAAAAATTGTGTTTACTTATCAAGAACAAAATGATGTTTTGATATATGTATAAATTGTGGAATGGCTAGATTTGGCTACTTCACGTACAAGTATGCATGCCCTTGTACATTTTTTGGAGGTGAGACTACCCCCATTTCTTTCCTGAGTTCAATCGGATCTCATTTCATTTCTTCCAGTTTGATGTTTATTTTTGTTCTTAGTTTTTGTATTTCTGATTCAACACATTTTCCTTTTATCCTAGAATGACTTGGGGACACAGAATTAAATTGGAGTGTTGTGTTTGTTTTCTTTGCTTCTTGGCTGGTTCTTGGCCGAGGGTGGGAGGTGGGGGCAGATTTCTATCCGGTGCCTTGTTTTAATTCTGATCTTTTTGTTTCCCTTCCAGCGGCCTTGCACAGTGACTGGCATTTATTTACATCTATGCAGTTTGTGAATGGGGTTGGTAGTTTGGGGGTGGTGTTCAAAATTCCTAATACGAGATGGTCTTCTCCTTTCGGTTTAGCCAAGTTCTGCATTTTCGTTGAATTGTGAGGAAGAAGGGAGGGTCGTTGTGTCCTATTTTATGGTTCTTTTTTTACCCCCTCTTGCTTCTTTTTTCCGTGTCACCACCTAGACTCCTAAAAGCCCTTCTTCTTTTTAATCTCTTTTAAGCTCGCTTCTTCCTGGAGTCCCCACACGCTTTTAAGTCCCTTCCTTGAAGTCCATGTTTTGATCTACTAGGATGGACTCGTTTTCAGTATGTTCTCACCCAGGGGGACTTCCTTCTTCTGGTGGTGATTTCAGGCTCATCTCGTGCCTTTCATTCCCTTCATCTCTCTCCACAATTTGTCCAGGTCCCCCTGACTCTCTGTAAGTCTCGTGTGAGGGCTCAGAACAGATCGCTTCTGAAAACTCCTGTTTATTTTTCTACCCCAAAGTTTGTGCAATTCTCTCTTTTCTGGTCACGCTAATGTCTCAGATCCTTTTTCCTCTAGTAGAGCCCTAAACTGTTTGGTGCATGTGCAGTGAGGGTTGGATGTAGGTAGCGCAATTAGCCTGGCTTGTTTGCACTTTCCAGTAAAATTATATATTTCTAGTTTGATAATCAATGCTCATTATTCTGTTCTTTAAAAACATTAGCTTTCTTTGACCTGTTTGCCCTTCCATATGAACTCTAAAACTTGCCATCTTAAAATTTCCTATGATATATAATCACATATTATCTTAATGTTAAAGAAATGGGGCATGCCTGCAATATTACATTTTTGTATCTGGGAACATGAATGTCCCATAATTTATTTAATTTTCATTTATACCACAAAATGAAATATATATGTGTTTATGTAATAATGTATATGTTATAGACAGTTATCACATATGTATAACATCACAGAAGTGATATTAATAGTAATTTAAGATAATATTAATTTGCATATTTTTATTTGATTCTCAGAACAACTTAGTGAGATATTCATTCATGTTTTTTCTACAAATTTACTGTGTTATAGATGAGAAGGATACTATTATCTTCCTATTTTATAAGGATAAATTAAGTACTAGAAGTTTAAATGATTTGCCTGAATTCCCATAGTTGCTAGGCATCACATTTGGATCCATGTTCTATGTTAACTTACTTAGTTTTTTCTGTCTACCACAGGGTCATGACTAAACTTCTACTAAATAACCACAGTGAGACTTTTGCCATTTTCTGTTCTATGGCCATTTTAGTTATTGATATTATTTGGTTTTTCTCAATAAACAGTAGGACCCTAGTGCATTGCTTAACATTTGTTGAATGGGTGAACAAAGTTAGTATTTTTAAATTTGTTTTAGTTTTACAGCTTGGTGACCAATATATAAAAGGGAACTTATTTAAAGTAATGTTGAAAATTTTACTTCTTCTGTTTAAAAGATCATGTAAACATCTTTTTCTATGTAGCAACCACTTTTATCATCCTCTGATCTTTTTCTCCTGCAAACTCCTCTCTTCTTCTCTTCTTCCTCCTCTTTTCCTCCACCTTCCTTCTCTTGTATCTTTTCTTCTTACTTCCTCTTTTTACTCAAAAAGAAATAGCCTTAGTGATTACAAATCTATCTTGAAGTTTTGTTTGAGCTCTGGCTTCAGTAGAAATTATCAACCCTCTCAGATAATTTCCTATACATACAGACAAAAAGATTATATGAAGTTTATTTTTAGTTTAAGATTGACTATAAAACATAATTACTGTTTTTTATGTTTTGATGTTGTTTTATTCTTTCAAAATGCAAGAACAAGCTACAAATACATAGTGACAATCAGCACTTAAGTATGGTTAATATGAATAAGAGAGAAAAGAAATTTTCATAATTCTAATAGTTACTGAATGCCTACTCTCTATTAAGTAGTGAATCAATTTCACATTACCAAATTTAATCCTTGCAAGAATTCCCTGGCTTTGCATGTTACTCATAAGAATTAGAAAAAAACTCAGGTTAGGAGAGATTAATCATTTTGCAGAGGTCATTTGGGAGGTCAATGAAGGACTTAGGGATGGAGGGAAGGTCTGTCTCATACCAAATCTATTGTCTTTCCATCAAAATGTGTGGAAAGTAGTAACTATTCTGATAAAATCTCTAATTATGGCATTTGTCTATGGAATAAAAGGAGGTCATCTGTCTATATGCTTCCGCCTGTACATATTAGAAGAATTTTCTAAGACAATTTTAGATACTATTTCATATAATCCTTTTTCCCAGTGCAAGAGGAAATAGTCCTTTGAGTGCATCTTTATTGAGGTATTTCTTATCTTGTCTGCTGCAGGCTATAGCATCTAGACCTCTGAAAATCCCCGATAGATTTTAGGACCAAATGAAATAATGTTTGTCTTCTGTGTTATTACTTTTAGAGAGAGCAATTTGTGGGCGACTGCGGCTGAGGCTTTGGGTGACGAGCAGTCCTCCTTTGAGGAAGCAGCATTGCCCAGCCCCTATTACTTGATTTGTTGCTGTGAAACCCAATTTCCAATAAGAACGCCTCTCTGTTTCAATGCTTTTCTTTATAAATTTCTTTAGAAATTAGCTATTATGTGAATATAGCACTGTGAATGAAATTTCCAACATTTAAAATGTGTAAACTATGTATGTTAAATTAGCTAGCACCTACCATTGAGAGAGGAAGACACAATCTCATTAACATAGAAATAACAGACATTAGTGAATCAAGGTCTCATAGATGAGATTTATATTTACATCTATTCTTATCAATTGTGTTGAAACTTGAATAAGATACATCGTCTGCTCATACAGCATAATTTCTTACAGCTCAAGATATAATTATAGCAAACCATCATGGTGACTGATTAGTATAAATTAGATTTGCTAGACAGACATGTATGCATATAAATAAAAATGTAACTCGGTGAAGTAATGCATATGAAAGCAGACATTTTTGTTTGCTTCTGTTTCTATAGATTCTGTGAAGTTAGTAACTCTTTGAGATAACTATTAGGGTTTATTAATGCTAAAATAATATTAAAACTCATTTGGGTAGTAGACAAACTTAGAGAACTTTCTCAAAATCAATTTCTTGGTATATATTTGCTATAGTGATTTAACAGATATGAGCAGGACAGGAAGAACATTTTCAAAGGATGCTGGTGATTCTGATGGCTAACTAGACCTGGGGATAACAGAGGTAACACGAATTTGTTGAGCTTTAGGAAGTATGTTCTATGGGCTAGACAGTGTATATCACTTTATAAACACTGATATGATTAACTTCTATTAATCCTAATACTATTTTATAAAACACAATTTATGGATGTGGAAACTGAAGCACAGAAACGCAGAGTACCATGACGAAGTTATAAAGCTAGCATGAGGTAAAAATGGGATTTAAGCCAGGGTATTTGGCTCCAGATCCTGAGCCAGTAAACAGCATGTTATTCTATTATTTTATCACAGAGAACATCACTATGAAAATGGTTTTTCTGTAAGAGGCTTCAATAACTTGATAGGCAAAATCAATAATCCAATTAACAAGAAGCAAAAGATCCGAATAGACATTTTTCAAAAGAAGACATATAGATGGCCAACAGGTGTGTGAAAAAATGCTCAGCACCATTAGTCATCAGGGACATGCAAATTAGAACTACAGTGAATACCCACATCAGTTAAAATGGGTTTTATCAAAAAGACAGGGTATAATGAAGGCTGGTGAGGATGTGGAGAAAGAACATTTGTGTAATGTTGGTAGGAATGAAACTTAGTGCAACCACTATGGAAAATAGTGTGAGGGTTCCTCAAAAAACTAAAAGTAGAACTCCCATGTGTCTTCACAATACCACTGCTGGATGTGTATCAATAGCCAAGATTGGGAATCAACTTAAGTGTCCATTGATGGATGAGTGGACAAAGAAATTGTGGTACCTATACACAAATGGATATTATATAGCCACAAAAAGAATGAAATCCTGCCATTTGCAACAACATGGAGGGAACTGGAGAACATAACGTTAAGTGAAATAAGTCAAGGCCAGAAAGACAAATCTTGCATATTCTTTCTTATATGTGGAAAATAAATATTAAAAACTACTGATCTCATGGAGACAGAGAGTGAAATGGTAGTTATGGAAAGTAGAATGAGGCTGCGATGGGTAGCAGGGAAGAGGGAATGAAGTAGGATGGTTAATGGGTGTAAAAATAGTTAGATTGGTTAGATAGAATGAATAATATTTGATAGCATAATGAAGGGACTGTAATCAAATATAAGTTAGGATATACTTTAAAATAACTAAATAGTGGAATTGAATGTTCCTAACACAAAGAAATATGAGATGCTTGAGGTATTGATACATCAATAACCCTGATTTGATTAATTCACATTGTATGCCTACATCAAAACATCATATATAGGGGCAGCGCCAGTGGCTCAAAGGAGTAGGGCACCAGCCCCATACGCCAGAGGTGGTGAGTTCAAACCCAGCCCCAGCCAAAAACTGAAAAAAAAAAACCCACAAAAAACCAAAAAAACAACATCATATATACCTCATAAAGATATACAACTATTATGTACCCCTAATAATTAAAAGTTAAAAGTAATTTGTTACCCTTGCAGTCCCCCCCTGCTGGCATTCTCTGACCTTGTGCAAATCACCAGCTATCACTGAGATTTTACCTTGGCTTTTGGAAAAGCTTATCAGAATTGTGATAAAATTAGACGTTTTTTCAAATGAATATTTGGCTGTAAGTTATGTAAATAGACTAAAATAGCCTAATAATTAAGTTTAAATTCATTAGTTTTACTTACTTCATTTTAGTAAAAGTAAATTCATTTACTTTTCCTTAGTCTTCATCCATATGAAGTTACTGTTAATAATTTATAGTGTATACTCCATAAATTTCTATTATACTATCTGTAATGTCAACATTTTCCTTCTGGAGGAAGACATCAGGTGTTAGGTGAGAGGCATGGTCATTCAAAGAGATAAATTTGAATTTGCTGCAATTAATATGATGACAAATTCTTTCATTCTATATACTAGAAAAGGTCATTATATTATTTCATTATATACTAGAAACTCTGTAAATTGACCATCCAAGGAATTGTAACAAACTGGTCAATATATGGAGGTGATCAACATAAGGGACTAGAACTACTGTACTGACACCTACACGTGGTGCATGCCTGGTCTATGAAAATTAGGTCAACTGAAGGAGGTGGTCAACTATAAAGGGTCTACCATATTTTAGTTATTATGAGTAACTAATATTTTGCAACATACCTTATGGCTGATGATGCCATATTCATATGTCTCTTATCAGGCTGGAGAACTACTGTTTTATTCACAGTCATTGTCAAGATGTGATTTTCCTGATATGACTTAATTTAACTGCTTTTTAATTCTGTCAAATGGTTGGATCAGCTCCAAACAGCCCAGACCCCTATTTACTTTTTCATCAATTGGGAATGGCAACAACTCCACCCATCTTTCCTAAATGAATATGGGGGGGGGGATTTGAGGTAATACAATGTACTTGGAATCACTATAAATTCTTTGGGAGAAATCCTAGATAAAATATTATCATAATGGGCTCATTTTATCTGACATATTAAAAATAACTGTGACAGTAGGAGGGCAAAGCTGTCTCATTACTCGATGGTTAATCTTAGTCTTTAGCGGCCTATGGGTAAAGAACATATTAGCTCAACGTGATGTCAGTGGGGAATTGTTTAATTATAACAGAATGTAGCAAAAAAGATATGATTATTGCCGGGGAACAGTTTGAGATTAAATTAGTTTCTATAGTTTTCCAAAGCTGCTTTAAGTTGCTGTAATCACAGAGGCACTCTGTGGAATGAGAAGTCAAAGTCTGAGTTTATCTGACATCCTGGCTAAAAGTAGCCCAGGGGCATGCTTGCTGCAGTGTTCCCGAGTCTGTCACTGTGGTTTGAGGAGGGGCACTTTGTCGTTCAGTGCTTCACTGCCTCTTCACAGCCCTCTTGGAGCTGCTTATGTAGGTTATTTGTACGAAACGTCCTCCCTCCCACATGGAGAACTTGGAGATCACTGCCTCTGGGCTTCCATGCAGTTTAGTAATGCCTACTAAGAGCCCCTGTGTTCACTGCTGACGCTCTTTCAAGTTATTTGACATTATGATAATATGCCAACTTACTGTATTTGAGGTCAAAAGAAAAACGTGGGCTTGCAGTAAAACACTGATGTTAAACCAGAAGAAAAGTGGATGTTGCAGTTGACATTTGGGTATCTCTGATAGCACATAGCACGTCCTCTGCCAGTTTACCAAATGATAATGTGGATTGAATTCCATTATGAGAAGCACACACAGTATACTAAAAAAGACTATTTACATTGTCTCCATACAGTGAAATTAAATTTCAAAACAAAGGGGAAAATTAAATGCTTCTAAGATCAGGTGATGATGTGGAAAGTCACTAGCAAACTGTCTATTTTAGTTTTAGGAGCTCTTCAGGGGAAGTCATTTCTTATTTTACAAACATGTATTAAAATCCCCCCATTAATTATGCACATTTAGGGTAGAATTTATTTATTTATTTGTATTAAAAATACCGCTGGTTTTCCTGTCTATTCAGAGACACTACTCATTGTTTCCTGGCTGATGGATTATTGTCATTACATGGTTTCTTTTCAGGCTATGTGAAAAGTAGAAATTGTCTTTGGCTAATGAGCTTCCAATGACCAGAATGGCATCTTTTGTTAAGGTGCTGTGGAATTTGATTAATTGAGAGAACAGCCATGGTCTTTTGCAAACGTCATTCATAAATCATTCCTTATGGTTTTCAAGAAAATCACCTACACTTTTGCTGGTAGAAGTGCTGAAGCTCCTTCAGAACCCACTGGAAATGAACATTCCTCACATGTTTAATTACTTTTTCATAACTTGCCCCTGGAATTAGACAAAACACAGCATAGCCAAATCTTTTTACTTGATGTACAGTACAGATTGTTCATTGGGTAAAAATGAGTTGATGTGGAGAGGATAAAAAGAGATAGATGATAATGACTAATCCACATGGTTAACTGAGGTGAGCCGGAAGCATTGAATTGGCTAATTGCGATATCCTTTGAAATCTTGGCTTTTTTTTTTTTTCTGGAATGCTTTTCAGTTTTTTCCCTAAGAAATCAGTAGCTCAAAAGCAACTCTGAACATTTTTTCATCATTTTTGAGCATCATTTTCAGTGGGAAAGTTATGTAACAGTGTCAGTCCTTGAAATGCATTTTCCTATTTTATAAATATTTGATGCTATGTATTTTTTGAAGTAGTCCTTGTTGATCAACATCTCCACCTACTTTGTTTAAGATTCACTGACATTTAACCTCGTTTTAATCTGTAATTGATATAGCATTTTACTCTGCATTAGTAGAATATAGCAATTGTAAAGAAAGAATCTGTGCTCCACTCTTGAGAGAGATTACTCTTAGTACAGGCATTTTGCAGCTAGGTAAGTAGGGAGGTCAAGTTCGTTTTCAGGATAAGGTAGCAAATCCATGGCTCAACAGATGCAAAACTTAGAATTCTAACCTAGAACCTGTATAAAAACGTTAAAAGGAATGAACTAGTAGCAAACCTCATGGCTTTCTGAGTTCCTGGGATGTATAGTCTCAAAAGGGTTCCCTATTTTCTAGGCCCAAGGAGATCCAGATCACCAAGATATAGGGATCTAGAGATATGGCTGCAGCTTCACTGTTGAGTTAGTTTTACTGTGATCAAGGAAACAAGGATGATTGGAGTCCTCCACTTCTCAAAACTGAGCTCTATTCTGTGAGGAAGTCAAGAAACCAAGTTGGGCATTATGTGTTTATGTCTTGTGTGCTTTCCACCACAACTTGGTTGATTAAATGAACACATTATTATCCTCTTCAAGCCTCTGCTTTGTATTCTTAAAAATGGAATCATACTATCTCCCTTTTCTGTCTTATAAGATTGCCATAAAGATCCTGCAAGGCAATAGATGTCATGGTACTTCATAAAACATTAACTGCTCTCAATGCCTGGCCTATCTACTTTTTGGCCTTTCAAAGTAATATTAGGTTGAAAAATCTGCATTTTTAAAGGAAGATTTGGACTCCATTTTAAAGTTTATCAATACAAGAAAGATCCAAGGAAGAGTCTAACAATGAAATAAGGAAAAATTAAAAATTGGCATATTCGGCTCGGCGCCTATAGCTCAACTGGCTAAGGTGCCAGCCACGTACACCTAAGGTGGCGGGTTCAAATCCCCAGCCTGGACCCACCAAACAACAATGACGGCTGCAACCAAAAAATAGCCGGGCGTTGTGGCGGGCGCCTGTAGTCCCAGCTACTTGGGAGGCGGAGGCAAGAGACTCGCTTGAGCCCAGGAGTTGGAGGTTGCTGTGAGCTATAATGCCATGGCACTCTACCCAGGGGGACAGCTTGTGGCTCTGTCTACAAAAAAAAAAAAAAAAAAAAATCTATAGGATGAGGCCGAAGATCATGATTGACCAGTGAACAATTCCTGTGAGAGAAGACATTGTTGTTATTTTTTTAGAGTAAGATTTCAGTAATGGACCAAACAGTATTTCCTTATTATGTATTGAGTATTTTAATACTTACAGATTTATTTCTAAGGTACTTGAATACATGCATTGGAAAGCTTTTTCAAAGAGATTCGGTCTCTTGAGTCTTTTCTGAATAGGTAGAGCTAGAAGCATTATCCAAGGTCTTACTTCAGTTCATGAACTTGCTACTGTGTGCTTATGTTGGCAGCCCTGTGCAGACAGCGTGGTAAGGCTTGCTAACTTTGGTATGTCAGTGTCTTGCAGCTGTGTTTGTGTCAGCATGTGATCGTGCCTTGCTCAGTGGCCTTCGTTACTGTTGTCGGGTGTGTTTGTGTGCCATATGATGACAGCTCTGATGGTCATTCCAGAAAGAGTTCCAAAATTGCTTTGAAGATTGGACTAGCACTTTTTCTGAGACAAGTTCATGAACCTTATATAAGTCAGACCTCAGTGTAGTACTGTGGTTAAGAGCATCAATTTTTGTATCAGAGGGCTCTTGGACACAGTTTTGTGTAACTTGGACATATTGCCTCACCCCTTCTAGTGTTAGCAACTCTTAAAAAGAGAGGGAGAGGAGTAGATGATCATAGTACCAACCTGATAGGATTTTTGTGAGTTTACACAAAATAATGCATATTACCTGCTGCTACTACATAGAGTAAGTTTTATCTGTTTTAACTTTTACCTAAGAAAATCTTATTTATAAACATTATGTAATACTGTAAAAGGAAATTATCATAATTGATAAGTGAAGTTATATATTAGGAAAATGTATCATTATTTTGCACTAGAATATTTTATTAATGGATGCTTTTCCAGTGTAATAATTAGAAAAATCCAAGGAGGGAAGTAGAATAATTAGCAAGTCGGGTTTTGCTCTCTGATTCTCTCTTAGCCTTTCAATGTTTTTACTTAGTTTCAGAATCACTCCCTCAAACAATTCTTACCAAAGTAGAGCTGATGAATTCTCAGAACTAAGATACTCATAATGCAAAAATACATTGAATATAAAAAGTAGGGATTTCCCTTCCTTTTCAGAAACATAAAATACCTTCAGATTAAAGTAAAAGAGCATAAAATGTTTCCATCAGTATAGTAAGTGTAATAAAGAGTTTGAGTTTATGGGTTCCTTAATCAACTTCAGTCTTTTTATGAGCCAGCCACTGTTCTGAGAACTTGGAATGTGGAATCGAAAGATCTGTTCTTGGGGTATTTACAGATTGTAAAATGTTAAATAACTATAATATCTATGGCAATGTGGTAAGAACCTTGAGAGAGGTGTTCAAGAGACTGAGGTATCATAGTGGAGAAGTACCTAGCTTTATGTTAGGCAATGGTAAGGGAAGTTTACTAGATTAGTGATAAGTCAGCTGAGTTGATTTGGATTGGTAACACAGGGAAGGACATTTACAAACCTTGGGAGAATGTAATATGTAATTGTGTTTTATTTGATATGGCACAGAATAAATATGACTCATTACTAAGCAAGAGCTAGAAATGTTATTGGTGGGGGGAGCAGAATCAGCAAGATCCTTCTGTGATACCTGCTGAATAGTGGTTTTGTTTTATGAAGACATTGGAGAGTTCGTGAATGATCAGTTTAGAGAGAAGAGTGAGTAGGTTTCTCTTTCTGCTTTGGCATTACTGTAAAGGATGGATTCAAACTACATATACAGAGAAATTTGTGAAAAGGCTTGAGGAGAGTCATAGTTAGAAGTAGAGTTGGAATTAAGAGATGAAAAATAGGATTTTTAAGACTTGAGAGACTGATTTGATGTAGGGCAGGATTAAGATGCAAGACTGTGGGTTGACATGTTTTTAATGTGGGCAATTTATTAATAGAAAGTCTTGTCTATTAGAAGGTGAGACATGTTGCCCTTGAGGCAGTATGTGGAAAGCAAAACAGAAATACCTAATAGGCAATGGGAACTCAGCAGAGAGATCATGGCTAGAAGATTAGCTTAGGAATCATTCAGTATGGAAATGGAATATATCACCTCTTATGTCTGTAATGTAAAAAGGCTGAAACTTCAACTTTTAAAGCAGACAGAAGAAGAATCAATAATTGAGACTGAGAAGCAGGCTGAGGCCAGAGAACAACCAAGCCAAATGTGGTGTTTTAAAAGCCAAGAGGTGAGCATTCATGAAAGATGGAAAACTAAAGTAAAAGTAGGACTAAAAGATATCTTTTGGACCTGGCAAGGTCATTGAAGACTGTTATGGTCTGAATGTGGTTTTTTGAGACAGTTTCACTTTGTTGCCCTGAGTAGAATACATGGCATGGTAACTCACTACAACTCTGGGCTTAAGACGTCCTCCTGCTTTAGCCGCCCAAGTAGCTGGGATTCACCTGCTGCAATGCCCAGCTAGTTTTTCTAATTTTAGTAGAGATGGGGGCGGGGAGAAGTGGGTTCGTTCTTGCTCAGGCTGGTCCCGAACTCCTGAGCTCAAGCAGTCCTCCTCCTCTGGCTGCCCAGAGTGCTGGGATTACAGGCGTTAGCCATGGCACCCAGCCCAAATTTTTTTCTATTTTTAGTAGAGATGATGTCTCACTTTTACTTGGGCTGGGTTCAAATGGTCTGAATGTTTTTGTTCCTTCTAAAATTGAGGTGTGGAAACCTAATCCCCAATGAAATCTGATTAAGAGATGAAGACTTTCGGATTAGTGCCCTTATAAAGGAGGCCCAAAGGAGCTTGTTCATCCCTGTACTAGGTGAGGACACAGCTAGAAGGTGCTGTCTGTGAAGCAGAGAGCTTTTACCAGACACCAAATCTGATGGCACCTTGATCTTGGACCTCTAGCTTCCAGAACTGTGAGCAATAAACTTTTATTGTTTATAAATTATCACATCTAAGGTGTTTTATTATAGTCTCAACGGAGTAAGATACTAACCTTGCCCAAAAAAGTGTATGTTAACATTAGGGATAGGAATGAGATTGCAGTGTACTGAGAAGGGAATGGGAATTAAAACATTTAATACATTTAATGTAGACTCAACTTCCAAAAAGCTTTGACAATTAAAAAATGATTTTTGTCTGAATGTAGAGTACTACCACTGAACTTTGTGCTTCTGTTATATTGTATTTCTTTATTTTGGAATGAATTTATTTAGATGTCTATTCTTCTGTTAAGTTTCAAGCTTATTAAATAACAAAGACTTTCTTTTATGCTTTTTAGACCTGTAGTGCCTTGCAGAGTTTCTGTTGCATACAGTAGACATACAACAGATGATGAATGAATCAAGTAGTCAATTAGAGATATAAAAATGAGTAAGTTTCTTTTCTTTGCAGGAAACTTAGTTTCTTAGGGGAGTCTGCATCCATATTTGTCTGCTGCAGATGCCTGCCTGTCTTCAGATCAGTTCTTTCTACTGTGCTTCAGTTGGTGCTGGTCTTTCCCATACTTCACACTTGCAGAGGGTATTTATAGCTTAAAGTCTTTATACTAGTTTATTCCCTTTGCTTGGAATTGTCTCCAAAATGCTCTCACAGCTGACTTATTAGTTCGTAGAGGATCTAGATTTGAAGATTTTGGCATAAACTTGTAATACATCGTCACGAGGCGCTGATTTGTTGAAAAAGGAAAAATTGCAACTTTATAGAGGTGAAACCTTGGAAACACTAACCTGACCTGCTTAACTTCACTAGTAGTGGGATGGGTTGATACTGTGTTCTCTGAAGTGGTTCCCTGAGAAAAACACAGCCCTTGTCTGTGGAATTCTTGCAAAGGCTATAACCTAGATTTAGTCATGAAGAAGCATTCAACAGACCCACATTCTGGGTCATGCTAAAGATTGTACGGTCTGTATTTTTTTATAGACAGCTGAGGCTCTGAAAGAGAAAACCTGAGAAAATATTCTGAATTGAAGTAACTTGAGGATATATGATAGTTAAATGTAATATTTTCAGCTGTATGGGGTCCTGGGCCAAAAAGGGAAAATACGTTGTTGAAAAGAAAGTTGACAGAATTTAAGTGGGATCTATAGATTGAATGATAGTGTTATTATTATTGATTTCCCAGATTATGTAGGCAATGTCCTTCCTTGCTTTAGAGAAATACACATTGCTTTATTTAGAGGTAATCAAGACAGTAGCTTGCTCTGAGATGAATGGTAACAGTGGTCTGTGTGTACGTTGGTGCCTGTATGTTATGCGGAGAGGGAGGGAAGAAAGGTGCTGAAGTGAATACAGGGAAATGTTAAGGGTTGATGAATCTGGGTGACCAACAGGAGAGACACTTGTACTGTTCTTGAACATTCTATAAGTTTGAAATTCAAACTACTTTTTAAAGGTACATAGGAGGTTGTGTAGAAGGAACAGTAAACATTCATTGTGTTTGGTAGTAATGGAAAGGAAAACCAGAATATAGGAACTAGGTACTAGAGGTGAGTAATAAAGCCTAGAAATGGAAAAGAGTCAAATAGGGACCAGATGGCTGAGGGGAGTACTTTGAGGGTGAACGTAGTGTTACTCAGCAGTGAGGTGTGTAGCACTTCTTGTAGGATGAGTTCTCAAACTAAATTGTCAGACCTCAGAGGTCTGATAGATTGGTAAGAAAGTCAGCCAGTGGCCTCTTCCTGGGGGGGGGGGGATAAATGTAAATTATAAGCAATTTATATTTCTACTGAAGAGCAGATGACTTTTTTAGCTTGAGTAAGGAAATGAAGTTGTACTGTGCATTACACTCTACATGACGTTTGACGCTCTTCCTACAGTTTGTTTATTCTAATGGCTGCAAGAGGTGAGACTTCTAAAGCTATAAAGTAGCCACAAGAGAAATCAGAATTCTTTTTGTTGGCTTTGTCAGATAACAGTAGGCTTTCAAGGATCAGCAAATAAAGATATTTTCAGTTAAATATCACATAATTTATTTTATTTTCATGTGAAAGTAATAGTCTTTGGATAGCGTAATTGATGCTTCTCACAGCTGGGGAAGGCTTACAGGACCACATTTTAATTTTAAGGTCATCTGAACAGAAGTCACCTGTTTCCAAATGTTTGCAGTTTTCTGCTTGCAGCCCCATTGTCATTTATACTTTCAATAAATAAGTGAAAGTTTACATAGTTGTCACCTCTAATCTTCTACCTGTTAGTTTTGCATTCATAACTGACTACTGGGCCATGTATAGAAAAATATGTCTTATTTATATAGTCATAATAGCTACTGAGTAAGACTTACCAAAAGAACTCTGTGAAGTTGTTCTGATACTTAGCTTTTCTTTAAATAAATAAATAGTTCACTTAAGCCCTTTGAAACTTAAACTTCCAGAAACTGTTTATATCATTAAAATTTGTAGATACAGACTTTAGATTCAGGTTGCTTTTTGCATTGATTTATGGCTTTATGTCTGAAGTTGTTTCATGACATTTTCATGTCAGTATGTACATCATCTTCTCTGGATTTTGAGGAGAATTATAATGCCCAATAACATTATAATAACATTAATAATTATAATGTCCTCTAACAAAGGAGGACGCTAAGTGGCAAAGACCTATGGAAATTGTCTTCTCCTAAGCAGAAAAGCCAGATGTGTTACTAGACATTGCCTAGGCTTAATGAAAAATGCTAGTACAGTCACACCATGTTAAGTGTGCTTTGCTGTATTGTACTTTGCAGATATTATATTTTATGCAGATTGAAGGTTTGTGGCAATGCTGAGTTGAGTAGGTTTATTGGCACCATTTTTCCAATAGTATGTGCTCACTTCCTGTCTCTCACATCTTTGGTAAACCTTCCAGCATTTCAAGGATTCATCATACCAGTTATGATGATCTGTGATCGTCGATCTTTGAAGTTACTGTTGGAATTGTGTTGGGGTGCTGTAAACTCTTACCAAAATTTAATGGCAAACATAATGAATATTGTATGTTTTCTGACTGCTCTACCAACTGGTTCTTTCCCCATCTCTCTCCATCTCTGGCCTCCCTCTTCCCTGACTAGGCCAGCTAATATCCATACAGTGGCCTCTGAGTGTTCAAGTGAAAGAGTCACATGTCTCTCCCTGTAAATCAAAAGCTAGAGTGAGGAAGGCATATTGAAAGTCAAAAACTGGCTGATAGCAAATATGCCAGAAAGTGGACCCAGTTATGAATTCCATCTAACCAGACCTCAGTGGAGGAAGTCACTGCAGATGTGGTAGAAACAGTAAGAGAACTGGAATTAGAAGTGAAGCCTGAAGATGGGACTGAATTGTGGCCACCCCATGATAAAACTTGAATGGAGGAAGAGTTGCTTAATGGATGAGCAAAGAGGTGGTTTCTTGAGATGGTATCAACTCTCAGTGAAGATGCTATGAATATCGTTGACATGACAACAAAGTTGATGAACAGTACTTAGTTGATAAAACAGCAGCAGGGTTTGAGGAGGTTGACTCTTAGTTTTGAAAGAAGTTCTACACTGGCCCAAATGCTGTCAAATACTATCGAATGCCACAGAGAAGTTTTCTTATTAAAGAAGAGTTAAAGTGGCGCACTACGTTGTTGTCTTATATTAAATTATTAGAGCCACCTCACCCTCAGGAGGCCACTCTCCTGATCAGTCAGCAGCCATCAACGTCAAGGCAAGAGCTTGCCACCATTAAAACAACAATGATTTGCTGAAGGGTCATGTAATCATTAACATTTTTTAGCAATAAAGTTTTGTAGCTTTTGTGAGAACAGTTGTCACGCTGTTCTCCAGGATGGCATGCAGTGGCATGACCATGTCTCACAGCAGCCTTGAACTCCTGGGTTCAAATAATCCTCTTGCCTCAGCCTCCAAGTGGCTGGGACTATTGCCACCACACCTAGCTAAATTTTCAAATGAACTTTTGAAGTCAGGCTCTAACTGTGTTCCCAGTCTGGTCTCAAACTCTTGTGTTTAGTGATCTCTTGCCTCAGCCTCTTGAGTATCTGGGATTATAGGCACAAGCCACAGTGCCTGGCAATAAAGTATTTTTAAATTAATGTATGTACATTTTTTAAAGACATAATGCTTTTGCATGCCCAGTAAACTGTAGCATAATATAAACATAATGTTTATATGCACTGGAAACCACAAAATTGTGTGATTTGCTTTATTGCCATTCTTGCTTTATTGTGGGGGTCTAGAACTAAGCCTGCAGTGTCTGGGACCTGTTAGTTACTGTATTTGTTTTTGTTCATCTGAGTTTTGCCTCTTAGTCTTTTTATATTGAAGAAACATTGCAATTTCCAAAGGGATTCAAAAAAGTGGAACTTTTCTTTTTTGATGTACAAAAAAAAAAAAATCAGAATTCCTTGTCATAAGTGATCCTGGTTGCATGTTGGAAGGAAAGTCATTGGTACCACTACCTCTATGCTATATTTAAAAGTATTAGGTGAAATAACATTGATTCCAGAGTAAATGTCTGGAATCAGACATTTTTTCCTTTGTCCTTGGTGCAGAGCATTTATTTATTTTATTTTTTTCTTTTTGCAGTTTTTGGCCAGGGCCGGGTTTGAACCTGCCACCTCCGGTATATGGGGCCAGCACCCTACTCCTTTGAGCCACAGGCACCACCCCTAGGGTCACTTTTGTTTTTTAATCATTTGGGTACTTCTAGTCAAATTTTTTGGTTTGAATAAGTTAAGTTTTAATTCCTACCCTTTTCCACCAGACCTTTTCACAAATAATACCTCCACTATTGCATTTTCAGGAAAAATAGACATGTACTCTCTTCTTTTCCTTGGCTTCATCATGGTAAATTTGGAGTCTCGTTTTGTTTTGGGATTTCAGTAAGCTGAAAGCTGTACACTTTGTTGTAATTTTTCCAGCTTACAGTAGGTTGGATGTAAGTAGACAAATGATAACTTATTAATGAGTATTCTTTCATGGTAATAAAGGACAATTCAGTGTTACTGAAAAGTGAAAGTCGAGATCCCTTGCTTGCTTAAGTTTGTTTCAGATTAAACACTAGCTTAATAATTTTATTTAAAAATAAATTGTAAAAGTCATTTTCCATTTTGTACCCAGTCAGGGAGTTTTACTAAAAACCTTTCATAGTTTTCTAGGGTAAAAATCTACTTTAAATAGTTTCTTTTAGCAGTCTTACCTGCTTATCATTTTTTCAGCTGCTACCATAGGCTGATTAATGCCCAGAAATACTATCTCTGTGTTAGGCCTCTTTTTTAAGATTGAGGTCTGTTACCCACATAGACTCTACCAAGATCTTGTCACTGTAGTGACCAGACTTTGTCTCCTTAAAACTCTCTAGTGGCTGCTTTGCCAGGTTAAACCCAAGTTTCTCAACAGGTACTTAAAATACTCTGTATCTTCCTCAGGTAAAGCTTTTTGGTCTAATTTCTTATTTTCATTTATACTTTGTATTCCCAAGGTTTCTTTCTTTTCCAGTCTCCAGCCCCACCTAGCCGCAACAATCTAGATGTTATTGAAAGGAAGTGACTGTGCTTTCTCCTGGGCATTACTGCTTTGCTGAAAGAAAAAAAAACTATGTCAGTTGAGGTGTTTCTAAAATCAGTAGGTCTTTTACTTTTGCTTACAGAATTTTTCGTGCTTATTGCTTTTATTCCACTGCATTTCAAAAATTTCTCCCCTGCCTTGTTTCATTCTTTGCTTTTCTTCCCTCTCTCCCTTTTGGGAAATTATTAGATACTGTTTTGTTTTTGCTAAGTTTACAGTCATCTGATTTCCTTCCTGTTTTCTTTAAAATTGTTCTATCTCTATTTCTTATTCCTTCATAAATTTTAGAAAAGATGTATCATATGTTGTTGACAGTGTCCTACTCTGTGGGTTATTGACCTGAGTTCAAGTGAGCTGGAGGTTGGCTTTTGTAGAAAGTTTGTTCAAATTCTGCTCTATAATTTGGTCTTGTTAAAAAGATTTTTTATCAGTTTTTAATTCATCCTTCCATATTCATTTAAAATGCATAGTGTTTTTAAAAAAGATTTTTCCAGTAACTTTAAATTTTTCTTCTGTAGTCCTTTTGGCCATTTTTTTTTTTGTATGTTATTTGTATTTCTTATGGTCATTTTAAGAGAACTCCATTGACTTTGTTCTCAGGTTATCTTAGTTTCAGACACAGAGATCTATCAGTGATGACAGTAATGATGCATGGTAATAGAAATAACTTAAGGATGCTTCAAGTTTGTTTGAAATTTTGCCAGTAGTTGTGAGTGCTAAGGATAAGGGTAAGAGCAGGAACTTCTGTAGCTTGGAAGGGTATAATGGAGTCATACTTCCCTAAAAAGGCAGTCAGCCATTTCTCTTCTGCAGATTGATGGAAGAAAAGAAAGGATTCAAAAAGGAAGGTTTGCTGGAGGAGAATATGCATTGTTTTTCTGATTTTGTATTTGTCTAAACAGAGCAAAGTTACAAACTGGTATGATTGATTACTAATTAATAAACCTAGTAGGAATGCAGTAGGATTTCTTGTTAGATTTTTCTATGGGTTTTCTTTGTTGTTTTGTTTTTTAAGAGAGAGGGTCTTGCTTTAAACTCTGGGCCCCTAGCAATCCCTCCCACATCAGCCTATCAAAATGCTGGGATTGCAGATGTGAGCATCATGTTTGGCCCTAGTTTTTGATTGCTGAAAAGTCACTGGAGGCTGATTTTTGATCGTGTATTGTTGCTATTATTTCATTAAAATTTATATTTTGGTCAAGACTTCGGCTGCTTTTTGTTTGTTAATGTGAAAAATATGTGAAACACCTTCTATAGTAGAATGCCAAGCATATTTTAATTCAGATTCATAAGAGCAAAATGAATAATATCAGGATTAGGAAGCATGATTAACAGTTCTATTAATCCTACATTAGCATGCTAACATTCTGTTTTAGTACTGGAACGCAGATAAACCAAATTCTGCTTTAATTTTTGAAAGTCAGATAAGCAAAATGTAGTGAATAAATTGGTCCACTTTGTAGAATTTAGAAAACTTTAGTTGAATGAGTGCTGTAAAGCCATTCCTTACTCAACAAATCCCTACTGTACTTCCCCTGTGCCTGGTAGTGGTGTAGACTAGCTTTCCAGAAATTATAGTCTAGTACAATTCTTTCTTTATTTCCTAAAGATAATCAAGTAATTTTTAAAGTATTTACTTCCTAATTTAATTTTATATTAAAATCTAGAAAATGTGACCAAAAATTGATAAATTTGAACTTGAGGTGATGTATGTTAATAACATTCTTTTACTTTTTTATATTTAAAATTTTTATAATAATAATAAAGTATATCAACTATATAAAATTGGAATGTTTATTTCCGAATATAAGTATTCATAGGAAACTCTGTATTCTTTATAATTTCTTTCTTATACTGCTATAGCAAACAAGTAATTTATGGATTTTATTGACTTCATACAGATAAGTTTAGTTTTTTCCCCCAATTGGTTTTAGGTGATTTCATGTTTTTAGCTAAAGAAGAATGGTAGGAAACACAATGTATTATGTTTCTAGCTTGCGATGAGAAAAATCACAAATCAGCTTACTTCTAGTTTTTTATGTAACAAAATAGCATAGTGTTAGTCACCATGGTATATTATATTTGTCTGTAATTATAGTTTTATTATTTCAGAAGTTAAAATTCTTTTACAAGAGTCTAGATAGACATTACTCTGAATGGTAGGTAGGGGACCAGAGGTTAATATTAATTATCACCAGCTTCTTGCTTTTGTTTGGTGATGGGCACACACATATTCTTTATAAGTGAATAATTTAATAAAGAGTTTTGTGTAGAGCAAAATTTCTAACACATGTATTTAGCACTTTTCAGTACTTAAAAATGTAATTGTTGAAGTGGATATAAGAGGATGACTTATCAGCGCTAAGAACTTGAATTAAGGTTTATGGGATTAATTCTAATATCCATTCTTATTTTAAGGGTTCTGATGACTGTCTTGTAAAAATCTGGGCAACAGATGATGGGAGATTATTAGCTACTTTAAGAGGCCATGCTGCTGAAATATCAGACATGGCTGTAAACTATGAGAATACCATGATAGCAGCGGGAAGTTGTGACAAGATGATCCGAGTCTGGTGTCTTCGAACCTGTGCACCTTTGGCTGTTCTTCAGGGCCATAGCGCGTCGATCACATCATTACAGGTAATTTTCTGACCTATAAAATCTTTTTTGGTTATAATTTAAAGTAAATTTTATGAAGTCACTTTTGGTTATAATTCAAAGTAAGTTTTAAGAAGTCACTTTATAGGCTCGGCGCCTGTAGCTTAGTGGCTAGAGCACCAGCCACATATGCTGGAGCTGGTGGGTTCCAATCCAGACTGGACCTGCCAAACAATAATGACAATTATAACCAAAAAAAAAAAAAAAAAGCTGGGTGTTGTGATAGGCACCTGCAGTCCCAACTACTTGGGAGGCTGAGGCAAGAGAATTGCTTAAGCCCAAGAGTTTGAAGTTACTGTGAGCTATGACACCAGCTTGAGACTCTGTCTCAAAAAAAAAAAAAAAAAAAAAAAAAGTTGTCACAGGTACCCATAGGTATCGTGCCCGTAGCACAGTGGTTACGGCGCCAGCTACATACATTGAAGTTGGTGGTTTTGAACCTGGCCTGGGCCAACTAAGCAACAATGACAACTGCAACAAAAAAAATAGCTGGGCATTGTGGCAGGCACCTGTAGACCCAGCTACTTGGGAGGCTGAGGCAAGAGAATCAATTAAGCCCAGGAGTTTGAGGTTGCTGTGAGTTGTGACACCATGGTATTCTACCGAGGGTGACACAATGAGACTCTGTCTCAAAAAAACAAAACAAAAGTCCCTTGTATAATCCAGTATATAAGGCCAGTTTAAACAAAGACGTGTTCCTGCTTTCCTTATAAATATGTGGGCTTTGACTAAGATGGTAGCTGTGGCCTTTATCAATTCTGGGTGTTTCTAATGGTTACTGGTAGTTGCTATTAGTATGGTAAAAAGTGGATTTTATTATTTGGACTGTGTCATGCTTCTTGTAAAGATTTTTTTCTGTGATTGTTTTTCAGTTCTCACCATTGTGCAGTGGCTCAAAGAGATATCTGTCTTCTACGGGGGCAGATGGCACTATTTGTTTTTGGCTCTGGGATGCTGGAACCCTTAAAATAAAGTTAGTTGCTATTTTATTTCATAGAATGAATGTGCTTAATGGTTGACATGGCAAAAATATAAAGTAGTCAACAATAAGAATTTAGTTTTCTTTGAGTGAACAGAAATTTTTTTTGGTTCTTTCCTGACCTCTTTTATTTTTTAGGCCTCCCCTTTTTTATGCTTGACAGAAAAATTTTCCCATGTTAACATGTGTTTCTTTTTTATCCGATCTTTATCCTAGTTCTACCTCTGCCTCTATCCCTGGTTTATTACCACTTGTTTTTTATGTGCTGCATAGTTTTGTCTAAGTAGCTCCTTTTGTTGCTAAGAACATAATTTTAAGCGGTCCTAATTATTCTTTAGAATAATTTTAATCTTTTGTTACCCAATTTATACACTCCAGATACTACTGTAGATCTAGGGAAACAGGAAAACAAAAAGGTTTCATTAAACTACAAAAGACCTACAGATGCACCCCACCCCCACCCTGCCCTCAGTCTCCCTGCAATAGCATTTTGCATTTGTGCTTTTACCTATATTGATATCTTGGTTAATTAAAGCAAGTTGGCTGGATGAGGTAAAGAAAAGCTAAATGCTGTTCACATAGTTAAAACAACTTTTTAAAAAATTGATAAGTTCAGGAATAGAGCCCTTCCCTGCCCTATGGTCACTTTGTCTCTTAAGTGGATGTCAGCGGGAGAGGAAGTACTGTGTTTGCTGCATAGGTAGTCTTTGAACAAGGAAATACCCAATGATTCCAGTGTTGAAAGTCATTCAGATTAGAACATTTATCTCAGTAATTAATTCTGACCTCTGTTCATGAATAATCAACGCAAGTTCATGTATTTAATACAACGTGAATGCCTTTGTTATTTTAAAGTAGTAGTATTTAGATAATTATTTCTAATAAGAGGCATGCTTCTTAAACTTACTGTGTAGGAACATTCCTATAGATTGGTTCTTATGCCAGATTGAGGGAGGGGCCATGACTTGAGTAACTATCCTTCGTTTAAAAACAAAATATTTTTTAAAAGATTATGTCTACAACATAATTCTTTGGACCAAGTAAGTTGGTTTTACTTTAGGCTTTCTATAATAGTTGAATAAAGTTGAAATACTTTACTGGTATGGTGTGTATAGACAATAGCAATACTTAATTGTTATTGCTTTCCTTAGTGTATTTTTATCTCTGTGCGGATCTGATTGGGATAACTATCCTTTCCTGTATTGTTTTCATAGAGAAAAAAAATGACTAGCTATCTTCATATTATATTAGGATAGGAACAACAGATGTTTTGCTGCAGAATTAAACTCTCGCCTTGTTATGCTTCATGAGGGTTACATTGCTAACTATAGCAATATTTCATGTTTCTGGATACTTGAAAAGTGAGTTTTTCCCATATGAATTTTTTTTCTCCAGAATCTTTATGTAGAAAGAATCACATAGGCTAACTGACTAGCCTAAGACAGTATTTTTTCCCCCAGGAATGTGTTTTTATATATAGATATAATTAGGGAGATGTGTATAATTTTCTGTTGCCTTTATATTACTTTTAATAGCTTGCATTATATCTTACTGAGCTTTTACATATTTTGCTTAGTGATTTTTCTTATTTTGGCACATTAAAGTTTTTTCATTATTTATTAGTATTTTTTGCTATTATTATTGTTCCTTAAACTTTTTTTAGTGTTCAGGCATAAAAATAAGAATGATCCATTTTCCACATTTTGATAACTTGCCAAACAATTGACACGATATAGATTGTCTGCAGAGTTAATCACATAGGGTTTAATTAACTCTAAAAGGTAAAAATTGCATTGAGCGGTATTACTTTCTTATAATCCAGGGAAATGACTTCAGAAACCCAACTATCTACATTAATTAAAAAAATTTCAACTTTGGAAAATCAAATCTACTGTTTGCTTAGAGTTTCTGTATATGTTACCAACTTCCACCAGTAAACATGCTGCTGCTTAGATTGGTAACTGAGTTGACTGGGTGAACCAGAAGCCAGCTCAAGAGATTTTTGGGTAGGAGGAACCTATCTAAACACACTTGTATTAGATATAAGAAGAATAGGAATCCTAAAATATGCTGATAAAGATCATTACAAATGTTTATTAAGCACTTAGTCTACTAAGCTAGTACTAAACACTTGATCTTATTAAGTTTTATAACAACCCTATGATGAAGGTTTAGTTATCTCTGGAGCAAAAACGGGAGCACAGCATGCCACATAAGGAGGGGGCAGAGCTGCTAGGATCTGAATACTACTAGTAGAAGTGTGTCATCAGGAGCCCACTTAGATAGCAGTTACTGACTGATGGACTGTCTAGACTCTAGAGCTTGTGGAACCTAATTAAAATACTAAGGTGAGCGTGTTGGGCCCTGCTGGAGTAAAGTTACTTAATTCTTAACAACAACTCAGTGACAGGTTGTATTGTTCACCTTAATTTTACAGATGAAGAGACTGAGGTATAGAAATGTCAACTTGTGTGAGGTTGTTATACACCTCAGAAGTGGCAGAGCTAGAAGCTGAACTCAGTCCAAGGCCCTCCTGAAATATTTCCTCATGTGCTTTCAAAAATAAATTATATTGCTTATTTGTTTTTTCTCTTTAAAAATATAAAATAAAATCTGTTTGAAATGGCAATCTCTAGGACCATTTACATATTCTGGGAAGATATTAGTGAAAGTAGTACATTTAGTTGCCTCCATAATTCAGATTAATTTACTTAAATTATAGTTAATCTTGTTCTGGATAAATGTTTAGATTTTAAGGATGTTTTGGTAAATACTTCTCTAAATGTTACCTCTGCTCAGCTATATGAGAGCTTGTTAATATTAAATTTTGTTATAAATACCAATTTAAAAGAATTTGCAGATTTATTAACTTCAAATTTTTAACAATTATTTTTATGTTCTGTATTAATAAGACAGTTTGCATTGCTCAGAGTGTGTAATTAGAAATATTTAATATATACAATTTTTCATTAAATGATTACAAAACTGAAACCACTCTATATTTGATACTGAGGAAGTTCTACAGTACACTCAGGCATAGGGCTTGAAATATAGTTTGGATTTTCTCTAGTATGAGAAAAACTAGGTCAAAAGTTACAGTAAGTAGGGCTTCAAACATAATCAGTATACTGTAGCATTACATACTCATTGATAAATGTATTGTTATCATGGCTAAAATTCTGTACTTTTTCTCTAATATGGTTGATTGTAACATCAAATGTTTAATGTCAATAGTAATACAAACATGTGTAATACAGTTATACAGTTAATGTGAATATAATTGAATGTAGGTCACTACATTTCTGTAGATCACTATTTTGAAGAAGGATTACAGTTGACTTAAGAGTCAAATGAGCCCTCAGATTTTCACTAAAAATTTCGTAAGTGTAATAGTCTTACTTTTTGAACTCTTAAAGCAGCGATCCCCAGCCTTTTCGGCACTATGGACTAGTTTCATGAAAGACAGGTTTTCTATGGTGTGGGAGGGGTTGGGGGAGTTACAGGACGTGAAGCTCAGGTGGTGGTGCTGTATGGCCCGCTTCCTAACAAGCCATGAATTGGTACCAGTCTGTGGTCAGCGGCATGGAGAGAGCAGTTGAAGGACATACTTTGTCACGTTAGAAGACAGAGGGAGAAGCTTGGTATGCGTAAGCTACCCCGTTTAGCTAGTATGTTCATATTTGCAAATAGCTTCTTTTGTTATATATTTCTGTGTTACTATATTACTCTAGGAAAAACTGAGAAGTCAGTTAGAAGTGAGTGTAACTAATAACTCCGTGTCTAGGGTAACAAAGACTTTGGGATTGTTCCATGTTAAGATTGTTATGTAGTCAGGAGCTCCTGTAAAATCTACATCTAGAATTTCTATAGTTATCTGTTGATTTATGACATGTAATGATTTCTAAGTTGTTTTTAGGAAGGGTGCCATATGTTGCTTCATATTTCATTTTGGCCTCTGTGATTATTTTTTGAAATAGCTTATTTCTGGTGTTACTGGTCCCTTATGCTATTTTTGTTTATTTTTTATATTACAGTCCAAGACCTGCAAAATTTACAGAGCGCCCGCGGCCTGGGGTTCAAATGATCTGTTCTTCTTTTAGTGCTGGTAAGATTTTTTTTTCCCCTTTAATTTTTCATCAAAGTTCTACATTAGAAAGCCTCTTGTGGAAAACAGAAAGTTTCAGAAAATATTTACTATTATATTGTGAATTATGTTCTTATACATATGCCAGAGTTAGTAAGTAACCAAGAATGATCATATATTAACTTAGAAATATTTCAGCTATTGTGAAGTTTTGTTTATGTAACCACACATGAAAATATTACTCTAGTAGGAGGGAATAAATAGTTTGAAAATTGGCTCTTTAAATAATGAATCTTTAAACAGTTGTCTTATTGTGAGAAAAGTATTTTAGATATGGTTTATATTTTCATGGATTTTGGTGGTATCCCATAGTTAAGTAAAACAAATTTGATAGATATTTCTTAATCTTCTTAATTTGCTCCAGACTGTTTTGATTTGCTCTTTTTTCTTTCTTTCTTTCTTTTCTTTCTTTTCTTTCTTTCTTTCTTTCCCCACTGTGTTGCCCTTGATAGAGTGCTATGGTGTCACAGCTCACAGCAACCTCAAACTTAAGTGGCTTAAGTGATTCTCTTGCCTCAGCCTCCTGAGTAGCTGGGACTACGGGCGCCTGCCACCACGCCCTCCTGTTTTTTTGTTTCAGTTGTCATTGTTGTTTCAGCAGGCCCAGGCTGGGTTCGAACCTGCCAACTTCAGTGTATGTTGCTGGCGCTGTAACCACTGTGCTATGGGCACTGATCCTGATTTGCTTTTTTAAAGGCAGCATTATAGTTTTGTTAGTATTCCAGTTAGGTTTCGAGTTTATACAGCAGCATTTTGAATGAATGTTAGGGTTTTTAAATTTAAATTAGCTGGATCTTTGAAGTGCATTGATTAAAAACTAATTAAAGAAACAGTAATATATTGTTTATAATATTCCTAATACCTGTTCTTTCACCTTTATTTTCTGTTTTACTTTGTCTATTTATTTTATAATTGTGAGTAATAGCATAACCTGAGATAAGGGATAGTGCAATGAGTCGTTTTGTTGTATTTATTAATATTCAAAAATTTCATTTTCTGACTTCTAGATTTCCAGTGCTCCTGCCATGAATTTAGTGTTCTTCCTAGTAATAACACAAATATAGGCACTATACGTGTATTCAAAGTACTCTGAATTTATGCTTCTCTTTCAAATATAATTTGATTTTTTTAAGGGTTCAGTGGGTAGATCATTTAGCAATAATACTTAAATATTTTATTATATACAAACACTGTTTTAAACACCATGGAAGGGGGTTGCCGTCGCGAAGGGAGTAGAATGTGTGTACTATAAGACAGTCTTAGGTGAGTTCAGGTTTATTTGATTGCAGAGTTCGTAAAGGCCTTTACAACTGATGGAGTTGAGCCTTAACTTTTTTTTTTTTTTTGGTGAGACAGAGCCTTAAGCTGTCCCCCTGGGTAGAGTGCTATGGCATCACAGCTCACAGCAACCTCTAACTCCTGGCTCAAGCAAGTCTCCTGCCCCCACCTCCCAAGTAGCTGGGACTACAGGCGCCGGCCACAACGCCCGGCTATTTTTTGGTTCCAGCCATCATTGTTTGGCGGGCCTAGGCTGGATTCAGACTCGCTAGCTCAGGTGTACGTGGCTGGCGCCTTAGCTGCTTGAGCCACAGGTGCTGAGCCAAGTCTTAACATTTTGATGTGACTTGGACACATGGGACATAGGACAAGAGAGGGATTTGAGCAGAGTTAGAGACATATTTTCTAGTGAAGATGACTGATAATTTTTACCCAGTAAATTTTTTTTTTGTTTTTTTTTTTTTGAGACAGGGTCTTATTATGTCGCCCTCAGTAGAGTGCTGGGGCAACCTCAAACTCTTGGGCTTAAGTGATTCTCTTGCCTCAGTCTCCCAAGTAGCTGGCCGGCATCCCAGCCCCTGAGCTACAGGCGCCGGGCCATTACCCACTAACGTTATGTGATCATGTAGTGAAAGTTTTAGTGCAAGGCTTTACTTCTGTAAATATTAAAAACCTAGTCAAACTACCTTAGTAAATTTTTAAATTCCTGTGAGAAATATATTTAGGATAAACATGGAGTGGTTTTAGAGCAAAATATTATACTTCATTATGCATTCTAATTTTGCTTGCATTTTATCTAATTCTCAGAGATTTTGAAGTTTACACATGTTTGCTGTTGTTCTTCATAGGTGGAATGTTTTTGGCCACAGGAAGCACAGATCACATAATTAGGGTTTATTTTTTTGGATCAGGTCAGCCAGAGAAAATATCGGAATTGGAGTTTCATACTGTAAGTATTGGTGAAAGGAATTAGATGTGTATAATTGAAATGGAGTCTAACAGTTTATATTCAGCACCTTTCTTGTTTATCTGTTTATATATAGGACAAAGTTGACAGTATCCAGTTTTCCAACACTAGTAGCAGGTAAAACATTTATTTGTCTAATTCTGATTTTAAAATTATGAAATAAAGACAGTTCTTGTAGTCTGATTTTGTTTAGGGTTGAACATAGGAAATAATTACCTAAAATAAAGATCTTGACCCAGGTAATACTTAACAGTGAATATAGCTTTCACATGTATATAACGGTATGTCTTTATATTGTATTTATAATAACGTTAGTATATTTGAGCACTTTTCATAATTTTAATACCTTTTATCATATCGTCCCTAAATGTGTCAAAGGGTAGAGAAACTTTTGTTAGAGATTGAAAATATGTTTATGACAAAAGATGATAGTATGTCGATTTTCCTGTGTTCTTTGTTATAAAAGGAAATAAAGCTATTTCTAGGTACTATGAGTAGAATAAGTCAAGTTCTTCAAATTTGAAAAGAAAATTGATGTTTTTTCCATTGGCAAGTATCAATTCTATTTGTATACAGTGTAGTAAATAGTGACCTTGAATTACTTTCTAATGTTACTTTTGAGCCCTAGCCATGAACCATAGAGCATTCAATTATAAAATTTTAGAAGCCCATAAAATTTTAGACGTTCTTAAATTCAGAGAGACTGAGAAAATGCTTTACTGTATTGGAATGCTATGTAATTAAAGATGAATGCTATTTTTTTCAAACAAAACTCTGGGGAAAGTACCTTCTGGTAAAGCATGTTTGGTTTTTCTTTGGGGAAATTGGACTCCTTTTAATATAGATTTGTGAGTGGGAGTCGTGATGGGACAGCACGTATTTGGCAGTTTAAACGAAGAGAATGGAAGAGCATATTGTTGGATATGGCTACTCGTCCAGCAGGGTAAGAGATCAAATTTGAAATACAGATATAAATTACTATTAACTGAGCCTATAGACTCATATGTCATGTTAAAATTACTACTTTTCTGTACTAACTAGAGGTGATATTACTGATGAAAGGTTTTGATTTTTATGAAATGATTCATTGCCATGTATGAGAAGACTTCTTAGTTAATTTTATAAAGGGTATGATAAAATAGTTGTAACATTTAATATTTTCTTCAGAAACCAGAACATACTATAATTAATCTATGACAGAGGGATGATATATATATACACACATACACACACATATATATATACACATACATATATATACACACACACACATATACACAGTGGTTTTCTCCATCCAAGATAAATTATATCACATGTTGTAGCTGTTACTTTAATATTTTACCCTCTTTCTCTCCCTGTTTTTGGGTGTAGTCATCTCAGATGCATGGGAGAACAGGGCAGTCAGCAGGGGGTGACAGCCACAGTAAAAGTGGAGAATGGGCACTGTGGCATAGAGTTCTGATTACAGAAGGTTACAGCAGTGATAAGATCAGCTGTCACTAATGGCTTAGGAGTGCTAGAATCCTGGGGATCCTAACTCAGTGCAGCAGTTTTTGCTATCATTCTGTGTTGATTCACACTGTTCTCAATTACTTACAAAGAATCGTTACTTATATTAATGAAGGAGTTAAGATGCATTTTGGTTTTTGTCATACCAGTATTTTAGCAATATCAGTATATAAACAAATATTGCTTTCTACTTTCAGCCAAAACCTTCAAGGAGTAGAAGATAAAATCACAAAAATGAAAGTCACTATGGTAGCTTGGGATCGACATGACAATACAGTTATAACGGCAGTTAATAACATGACTCTGAAAGTTTGGAATTCTTACACGGGCCAACTCATTCATGTCCTGATGGTGAGAAAAAAAGACTCATTATATGGTATAACTGAAGCTGACTGTGGAATAAAGTTTGTTATGTTAACTGGAAACTCTAGTTTGCTAGGGTAATAAGGCTTTGGAGGAGATTGGGAATCATGTAAAAATGTAGTTTAATAGGTTTGGCTTGGGAAGCATAACACACTGTAGCTGCTCTCTGAAACATACAGATCCATTCATAGTTTCCTGCCCTGGGCAGTGAGTGACAGTAGCTCAGTTTTATTATTAATTATACATTGACAGATACGAAGATTTTTGCCAATTTAATATTTCTTCAAACTATTTCTAGAAATGGTGCCATGCTGGAGTTGTATTCTGTTTTGTTTTTCTTTCTTTTTTAATGCTTTTAATACTTTTAACACTTCAAAAATATTTCAGGGTCATGAAGATGAGGTTTTTGTTCTTGAGCCACACCCATTTGATCCTAGAGTTCTCTTTTCTGCTGGCCATGATGGAAACGTGATAGTGTGGGATCTGGCACGAGGAGTCAAAATTCGATCTTACTTCAATATGGTAATTATCAGTCTTCTTCTTTTTATAGCTGTTTCTGATTTTTGGGGCTTTTTGACAAAGGTACTCTGCATATCACAAAGGAAATCCATTTCAAAATTGGTTCATTCATTATTTGACTTTAAATTTCCACCAATGCAGAAGTATTTATTCCATGTCTTTGTTAAGATGCTAAATTTAAAAGAAAATTATGCATATTAACAATGCCTATATATTGTCATAGCTGGATTAGTTTTATTTTAACAGTGAAACTTTGAGCAGAAATTTACAAGTATGAAGATATGGTCTAGAGAAGTTAAAATGGGAAACCATGTGAAGAAATTAAAAATAAATATTTACCCTGTATTAATTGTACTTCATTAGTAATTTTAGTGCAACAGAATTTGGTTCACGTACACCGATTTTAAAATTAAAACCAAAGGATCAGACATTTCTCGCTTTGATCAAGTTGTAGTATATTAAATACTGTATTTGAGTTTATGCCCCTTTCTCTCCAAAATTGTTTCTTAGGTAGATTTTAGCATATTTTGCTGAGCATTTGAATTACAGTGGTTATATGTCAGATACAGCTTCCCAAGCAGTGTTTCTGCTCCTTTCTAACTAACCACTGTGTGAAGAATAAAGGGCTCTTTAAATACTACGCTTTACATCAGGGGTCCTCAGACTTTTTAAACAGGAAGCCAGTTCACAGATCGTTGGACAAGTTGACTGCTAAGCAGGACAGGCAGCTGCGGCCCAGCAGGCTGGATAAATGTCCTAGGTGGGCCGTCACAGGCTGCCATAGTTTGAGGACTCCTGCTTTACATAGTCACATCTTAATAAAAGCTGCTTCCTGTATGTTCTAGGAGTACCTTTAAACAAAGAAGGGGAGGGGGGAGAACCTGTATGTCTGTCTGTTTCCACTAGTTCAACATGTTTAGATTAAAAGAATGTCAACTGTAGAAACCTTTAGTACGGTAGTAATTAATTCATAAAACAATATAATTTGTGTGTGGTCAGAATTATTTTGTAAAACAAATTATTTCACAAAACAGTGGCTTTTAAAATACAATGGTTTGTGGAAAAAATAACATGAAAATGATAATCAGTATAAAGTTTATTCCTATGTAGTAAGGAAGCAGAAGATAAAATGAAAGTATTTTCTGTGAAGGAAATAACTTTTCACTGTCATTAATGGCTATCCCTTGAGGGGATATGTGTAGATAAGGTAATAAAGAAGGTTCCTCGTTTTAAAGCAATAACTGAGAAAATGACATGAAGGCTGTGTTGACCAGTTCGATGGAAGTATTTCAGATTGCATGTGAAAACCCCACACTGTACCCTAGAAGTGCATTAATGTACATAGTTACCATTCAATAAAAAAAAAAAAATAATAAGGTTCCTAAAACCTGTTTGCTGGAAAACAGTGTTAATTATTGGTGCACAATTCTTAGTAATCAATGGAATTCCTTTGTGATTGCACAAGGGAGTTTTTTTTTTAATCCATAAATATGAAGGTAAAGAATTTTTTCTTTTTACCTTTTCTGTTGTGTTTCTGGTTTGCTTTTTTGGGACTATTTCTGTTGAATAAAGAAATTAGTTCTCAATTTGTCTTTATAGCTTCAAAAGAAAACAATTTATGGGCTTTATTTAGTACTTTGACATTTTCAAAGGGTATGATTATATTGGTAGACTGTGTGGAGGGAAACTTCTCCTTGATTAAATGTTGCTTGCCCCTTCAATTGTGAAGGTGAACTTGCCTTGTCAGGTAAGTTGATCACACTCATGTTTCACCTTTTCAGTAGAGGTAAAAATTGCAACACCTTGAGATTTCAGCGATTTGCTCTTAGACCATGACAAATTAGTAATGTAACTAGGAGTAGAAGTCAGCCATAATATATTTTATACTTTTTTGAAAAAAATTACTGTTTAATATGTTTTAGATGAGGATGTTTTTCCTGTTCTTTCTATGGATGAGAGAGAAGAACTTCTAAACGACAGAAGAAACAAATTTCTGTAATAAGCAAAATTGGATGGTATCCATAGAATTCTAGACTATATATATATAAAAAAAGAAAAACTTAAAAGGATAAAATATATATCCTATATTTTTTAAAAAAGCAAAATAAACTTTTTATCTCAATTAATAAAGATATTCCCTTTATTTTTTTGTGTGATTTTTAATAGTTTTCAAAATAATTCCATATACTTTACATCATTTGGGTCTCATGAAAACCTTGTAATATAATTAGGGTAGATTTTACTCCTGGTTTTATCAATGGAGAAACTATTACATAGATGAAATGCTTTGCCCAGGTTTACTTAGACTATACAGATTACATGATGCTTGGAGCTTAAACCCATGTGTTCTGTCTTGCTAATATTTTCTGATACAGTCATGGTCAGTGTTTTGAGCTTTTCTCAATGTCATTGCATAACTAACTTCCAACTATACCCAGTCAGTGATATACCCAGGGGGAAAATGTTTGCATAATGATATTAACTCTGAGTGGATCTTTTAGAAACTTAGTCTTTAACTTGATGATTTTTTTCCCCTCTCTGTCCCTTAATTTGTAAGTTATCTAAGTGCCTCATTTCTTTTTATTCTCCACTCTTTTGTTCATTTCATTGCTTGTTTTATTTATGGGCAGATGGAAGATAAAGTATCCATTATTGCCATTAAGGAAATAAAAGAAAAACAGTTTGAGGGAGGGCTTGTATTCTCACTGTTTGTTTTCATGAAAGTTGACTTTTGGCTACAGTTATAGCTGTTTGGCTTTTGTAATAATTAATAAGTTTTCGAGTTACTAAAATACCATAAAACTTGTTTTGTACAAATTCATTCCCTGACATTAAACCTGTAGTAGTATTCACCAGTTTAATTTAGTACATTATTATTAAATTACAGTTATTATTATTTTTTGAGATAGTGTCTCAGTTTGTTGCCCTGGTTAGAGGGCTGTGATGCTATCGTAGCTCACTGCAGCCTTGAACTTCTGGGCTCAGGTGCCTCTTACGCTAGCCTCTCAAGTAGGTGGGACTACAGGTGTGTGTCACCATGCCCAGCTGATTTTTCTACTTTTTATAGAGACAGGCTCTTACTCTTGCTCAGGTTGCTCTCGAACTCCTGGCCTCAAGCTATGCTCCTGCCTTGGCATTCTAAAGTGTGAAGATTACAGGCGTGAGCCACCGCTCCTGGACTAGTAAACATTTTTTGAGCACTGTACAGAGAGTTTAGTGTGCCTTGAAGGAGTTAAAGATGAATAATTCTAGTGGAATACTTCATTTAACTAGAAATGATGAAAGTTTAGATTAAGTATTATTAAGACCCAAGTGATATTTCATGTGAATGCTATAAAAAAGTAAAGCTTATAAAATAAGCAAATCGCCATTCTGCCTACAATCAGAAAATAAGGAGTGTAAACTATACTTTAAAAGAACAAAACGTTTCTATACAAAATTTTTTCAAATACAGGTTTTTTGAAAATACAGTATTTTGAGAATATTGCTTTAATACACATGGTCCTTGTTTTAAAAATAAGTTAATGTGCCATTTGAAATTCATAGTACTTCTGCAAAAGATAATCATGTAGCATATAATTTAGGATTTTGTCTTAATCAGCATTTTATCACCATTTTCTTACCTGTTGTAAAAATTAAAATTCTCCTTTTGAAATTTTCGACATAGTCAAAAATTCTATCATTATAAAGCCTTTGAAGTGAAAAGTTGAAAATTTCAGTGCTTGTTTGATATTAAATAATTACATTTTATTA
The DNA here is from genome assembly GCA_963575145.1 of Galago senegalensis. Classification (NCBI taxonomy): domain Eukaryota; kingdom Metazoa; phylum Chordata; class Mammalia; order Primates; family Galagidae; genus Galago; species Galago senegalensis. Next base: position 3,298 of record CAUYTI010118799.1, on the reverse strand, counting down.
AATTTAAATAGCTGATTATGAGACATTAATATTTGAATATAGCACTGGTAGTTCATCGTCATTGCTGAAATAATTTTTTTCTATATCAAGCCTATATCAAATACTACATAAATTACACTTCTTAAAATTTCTTATACTTAATCTTAGAACTATCTAAATTTGTAACCAAATCAAAATGTTTGAATTTAGGAACAGAGGTAAAAAATAGAAAGTTCCTTTTATGCTTAAATAATCCCCTAATTTACTTTACTCCAAAATCTTATAAACGGCTTCTCAGTTTTCAGGTCGTATTTTCCAGAGAGACGTATGGAATTATTCTCATTATTTTTACTGATAGTTTTCATCTTGATAGAGATCTGAATAATAAAGGCAATTAGGGAGTGGGTGTTGAGTTTATTTTTGTTACTTTTAAGAGTCTATAACAAGTAAGGTGATGTTTTAAGAGAGGCCGACGTGGAGCGTGATGTGGATGAGACAGCCCCTTTCATCTCCCTTTACTTGGTTTTCTCATCTGTAACTAAGAATGAAACTAGGAAGAAGCATCTGTTAGAAGAAACTGCCTGTTTTTTGTTTCTTCTTTTTTAATTTTAAATGAATGAGAGAAGGAAGCTAGGGGAAACATTATAGAGAAAATTGTAAACATAAGATAACTTTATTCCTTAAAAAACTCCCTAAATTCTAGGCCTTAAGTATTGATCTTCATTCTTCTAAAAACCACATCAGTTGTTTCTCTGTGTTTCAGCTGAACAATTTTTTTACATAACTTTGTGACATTCAGGTGACAAGTAGTATATTTTTGGATATTTTATTAACATGTAGTTAATATTAAAAATGTTCCAAACTAGTTGGGTATAACTTAGTAAGCTTGCTTATACTAAGTTTACCATTGATAGGAATAAACATCAGTGTAGCTTTGTTTTGGTGAGAGTTACTCTAAGTTTTAAAAAGCTCCATACTCCAATTAAATGCTAAAAGATGGTTAAAATTATTCCCAGAAATAACTTGAAAATTTGTGCAAACCCTCCGGAATGATGTTGAGGGCCTTATAATACTCCCGTTCCCTGAAAAAGGTAGGCAAGTTTAGAAGTTTACACTAACCTGAAAGGTTCCTCAATGCAAAGTTGTGCTTGGCCCTTTTTTTCCATTAAATTATCTCAGTACAGCTAAGATTTAACTGCAAGTTTAACTATATGAATATTAAACTAATTTTAAATGAGACTTTCGCATTTCTTAGTATAGTTTGAATAATAGTAAATAAAAGATGTTAAGAGTGGGATTAATAGATCCCAATGTTTACTATGCAGCTTTCTTCATATCTCTGACACTTTTGCTTTATCTCTCTTATCCCTTTTCTCTATAGCCCTAGCTGTGTCTGTCTTTCTCTCTCTCTTTCCGTCATGTTATTCAGAGCTGTGGTTTGTTGCCTCCTATGTGGTTTTGATTTCAGTTGAAGAGTGTAAGTCTCTTGCTGGAAAGCGTTTTCACTGAATTTGATTTTTGCTTTACTTTTGTTGTTTCATGTTTAAATTTCAGATAACAGTTTTTATTTAATTAAAGTTTTTCTTATTTTTATAATTGTTCTCTTAACCTTTCTTTTACTTAAGAGATTTTTTTAAAAGTTCCAGTGTCCACTAATCCAGAACAATATATTTCTCCTTGCAACGTTCCAAATGAGCAGAGACTGCCAATCTACCACTTAGATTTTAAACGTGCATACTTCTTCTGATATTATAACATGTTCTCAGTGTGACCTGTAGGTTTAGAGGATCATAGATGTGTGCATCTAGGAAATGGGAGAAAAAGAAGCCAAAAACAGGTATAGCTCATATTGTATTCTCACTTATGAGTCAGGATTTCAAGAGTTACTCTCTCTTTCTCTCTCGTTTTTTCTATCAGTCTGTCATCATCTAACAAGATAATGTCATAGATCTATACTCTGTGTGTTAAAAGGACTCTGATACTTCCAGTCCTAGTTTCATCTTCTTTGGGTAAGAAATTACCTTCAATCTTCTGGTCATAAACTTCAGTTAATGTCACTTTCTTTCAGGTTCTGGAGTTCTTTAGAGTCTTTCTCTTTTTTGTCTTATCTTGGTATCAGAGACATATCTTAAAATTGGTTGCCATGAGTATGAATTTGTCTCTTCAGCTTATCCTCCTATATTTGGTGAATTACTTTTATGTAGTAATTGTTTGATATACTACATGACCCACAGTCACAAGGGGTTTTGAGATTTGATGATTAAAAGGGAAGAGCATTTGAAAGTATACAGAATGTGAACATGCAGATTAAGATATTTTGATTAGCAAATGTTCTTATATTGTATTAAGCCCAAAATATAAGGACTGCTGGAAGAATAGGACATGGTGCTTGGTTTTAGCCAATTCGTAGTTAAGTTGGGGAAATAAAACATACCATAAGAAATAAATATTGATAAATAGTTTCCAAGCGATAGCATAACAAATAAAAACAAAACGGTTACTATATATAAAGTATAGTGATCACTTTAGGGTGGATGGATGATCAGGGAAGATTTTGTTGAAGAGGAAGAATAGAAATTGAGCCATTAAGAAAGAAAATGAATTTTATAAGTAAGAGGACCATTATAAGAACAAAGTAAATGTTAAGACCTGTTCATAGAGTAATTTAGAAAGTTTTTTGGAATAGATTTTAGAAATAATGGATGATAAGACAAAAAGCATAAATTGACATGGATTTTTGATTACCTCAAATGATTTCATAAGCATAAAAAAGTGAACCAAGGGAGGGTTGGATAGATTATGAGATAGTCTAGAAGCTAAGAGAAAAATAGTTCGGTTGCCAGTAGTATTATTTCATATCTGAAATAGGATCAGTGTAAGGAGAACTACTTTTGTTAGTGAAGTCATAATGAAAAATTGTAGGTGTAGGTAATAGGGAATTTGTGAAGAAAAATTATATGTAAGACGTGGTGGTTTATGACTGATAGAGGGGTTGGTGACAGGGAAGAAAGATTTAATATGTTTGGAATGTTGTGTCTGGGTGACCTGGACACTAGTGTTATTAATGTATGGATGCCATGCAGAAGAACTGGGTTTTTTATTTATTTATTTTTTTGAGACAGAGCCTCAAGCTGTCCCTCTGTGTAGAGTACCGTGGCATTACAGCTCACAGCAACCTCCAACTCCTGGGCTCAAGCGAGTCTCTTGCCTCCGCCTCCCAAGTAGCTGGGACCACAGGTGCCCGCCACAACGCCCGGCTATTTTTTTTGGTTGCAGCCATCATTGTTGTTTGGCGGGTCCGGGCTGGGGATTTGAACCC